>VSMD01089339.1:0-111209 GCA_008750895.1 Mirza zaza
TCAGTGACTCGTTGATTTCTCTTTTGGATGCAAGAGGGGAAAAGAGGTAGCTTTTAGTGTTTTTTTGTGGGAATTCTGAAACTCAAGGTGCCAATGGGTCAAAAACCTTACTCAGTAACTCGTTGATTTTTCTTTTGGATGCAAGGGGGGAAAAGAGGTAGCTTTTAGCGTTTTTTGTGGGAATTCTGAAACTCAAGGTGCCAGAAAAGAGGTCTGTTTGCAGACTATAGTAAATTTGTTTAATCTGTAGCCATATACATAGAGGAACAAAAAAGCAGATTTGAGATTTACACATTATGTCCTATGATTGTTCTTTCCCACAAATGTGTGTTAAGAAATATCCAAGGTTCCAGGTGGTTGGTGTTGTAGATTCCCCAAGGTGTTATCCAATGCCTGGTCAATGAGGACATATTATCCTAGAGAGGAAAGAACTCACCTTAAATGCAATAAATCAAGTCCAGGGATGACCTCTGTGGTATGTATTGACCCAAAGTAATGGAAAGAACAATTAAAGCTGAGGCAGGCAGTCATTATCACAAGATTTTGACTGAATTCCTTGAGAAAGTTTCACCAAAAAGGAAGCAGAGATCTCACCCTCCAGTCCTAAGGAGCATTCTATGCATGCATGCAGTTATTAAAGTTCAATACCCTTATATCGAGAGTTCTAGAGAGAAACTATCCTGGAATTTTTCCTTAAAGTAGCTCATTTTTATTATTTCACCAATTAGACCCCTGTAGATGGTGGCTAGGCAGAGCAAGCTTGACAAGAAATTCTAATAAATTATTATTAGAAGAAGAAAGATTCTGGTGAACTCAGATATTATATGTTTAGTAGCAGGATTTCACATGGCTAGGATTTTTCCTGGGATGAATGTTGGTAAAAATTCTTTAATGAACTGTAGGAATGGGTCTAAGCAATATATCTTGAAAAAATTATACAGTTTCTTAGTTTATAGCTAGAATTAGTACTCTGGAATAATTCTACCTGGATTCAAATCCTGACTCTACCTCTAATTAGCTGTACTATCTGTAGTGAATGATTCACCCTATTTAAGCTTCAATTTCCTCATCTGGAAAATAAGGACAATAATATGAGTTATAAGGATTAAATAATATATACGCCATGTTTGGGATGATACCTGACATGTATTAAGAGCTCAGTAAGTGTAAGCTGTTATTATTAATGTTATATTTACTTTCTGTCTCCAAAGCAACAGATTCCTCAGGCTGTTCTTAGGGCGAGTTAGACTTTATTTTTGTGAAGATGTTCCAAAGGAGACAATTAAATCTGATAAAAAAAAAAAAATCACTTGGAAAATTTGAATAATCTTTCAGATTCTCAATTTCAGTAGCTTGACATGTAAAGAATGGAAAAGAACAGGACAAAACCAGTTTATTGTAATATCATGCTTTCTAAAATTGACAACAATTTCATAAAAGTAACACACCAGGGGATCCAGCAGATGTGGATTCTAGCTTGTGGACTCTGGAAAGCCATTGATTCATCCCTTCTTTTCTTAAACATTTTTTTTGAGTCCCTATCCTGCCAGGAGGCTGCCTGAGAGTGTATTTAATTCATCCTTCTATCCCCAGAGCCTTCCACAGTACCAAGTACACACAGGCATCGATAAATGTTTCTTTAATGAATTAGTGCTTTAAATCAAGAATTTAAAAATCTTGCTAACAGAAAACTTAAAATACTGAACAGAGTGCAGTGCACTGAGTCAGAGTTGCCCAAAATGATTTAGATACTGTCTTATAGTCTAAAAGTATGTTTTAAAATATACTGTATTAATAGAAATTTTAGTTATAGTAAGGTCGACAGATCAGGAGATGATCGCCATTGAAAAGGTCATTTATTAGTCACAGTTCCCAAGAGGAGCAGGCACACCACACTGCAAGGCGGCCACATAGACAAGCACCTGGGCGGGTGGGGGGGCAGAACAAGAAGGGGCAACTGTGGGCAAGAGCCTTTATTGTTGTTTCCATGGGGTGGAATTGTGAGGCAGGGTAAACAGGCTTAGGATGGGCTAGTTTGAATGATTTTAGCAGGCTCTATGGCAGGGGTCCTCAAACTTTTTAAATAGGGGACCAGTTTACTGTCCCTCAGACCATTGGAAGGCCAAACTTTAGTTTAAAAAAAACTATGAACAAATTGCTATGCATACTGCACATATCTTATTTTGAAGTAAAAAAACAAATGGGCAAAAACACCCACATGTGGCCCATGGGCTGTAGTTTCAGGATGCCTGCTTTATGGTATAGGGACTGTCTAGTTTTTTGGTACCTGACCCTGGGATGCTTAGAACAGATGGATAGTGGCTCAGAGTATGGGAGCTCAATAAAGGAGTTGATTGGGATGTGGATTCTAGACTGGTTGGTTTATACTTGAAAAGTTTGCTCACAAGTGAGTTGTTTACTCTCCCTAGGAACTGATGAATCCTGGGAGGGGCATTCTCTCCAGGGTCAATAAGGCCCCAAATGTCAAAGCATAAGAATACAGAAACTGAAAGACATAGCTAAGACTTGGGAAAACCAGAGTTACAGGGGAATTAGTAAGTCTATAGGGTGGCGGTGGGTGTCCACTGGCAGGTAGGAAGGGGCTGTGGGTAAGAACTTCAGTTCAGGTGATGGGAAAACAAATATATTGTTTCCATACTTTCAGTGTACTCAAGCCAAGAACTGGAAACAAACAAAAAAAAAAAAGTAGGAGATGAAACTGCTTCTCTCCCACCCCTTTGCACAAACTCTCTGTAAGCCCTGTGCTGTGCTGGGGTGCTGGAGGAGAAAGAGAGAGCTGAGACTGTATTACACAAAGGCTAAGGGGAGACTGGATCTCCAGGAGAGAAGAGAGAACATTCTTTCCCTTTCTCCGTCTACAGAGGTCTTATAATTAATCTGGAAGTGTTAGGAAAATATATAAATAAGCCCCACAGATAATCAAGTAGAAAAATGTGAAGGTTTTTGTCTCTGAGATATTGCAAAAGGATGCTAGGCTTTTTGTTCCCTGGTGAATGCTCATCTCATTAGAGAAGGGGAAGAAAAGAGCAGAAGGAAAGTCAGAGAAAAACATCCTTTGCATCGCACTGGAGCTTCAATCTTCCTTCTTTAAATTCTGTGATAATTGTAGCAAAGTAAAGGAAGTTGAGGCCTGCGAACAGGATCCTGAAGTCAGTTACCTCCATATGTGGTAAACATTCATTACTTTTCATTCAACAATTATCTATTGAACACCTATTCTGTGGTAATCACTGTGTGAGCGGTCACTGAGCTAAGTAAGGACCCACCCTATGGAGCTAGTGTTTTCATGGGGGAAGACAAAGCAAGATCATTTCGGACTGAGATAAATATCTCGAAGGAAATGAACAGAATAAAAAAATATAGCTCCATAGAGAGGGAGGGAGGCCAATTTAGAGAGTGTGGTCAGGGGAGGCTTCTCTGAAGAAGTAATATTTGATCTGGGCCAGGAAGGAAAGATGAAAAGAGCCCGCTAAACAAAGAGCTGGTGGAAAGAAATTGCAGACAGAAAGAATGGCAGGTAGAAAGGCCCTGAGGCTGGGAGGAATTGGTGTGTTTGAGATGGCCAGTGTAGCCGATGCTTCATAAGAGAGAGAGGGAGTGATATGAGTTAAAATTAGTGTTCCAATTATTATTGCAGCCTAACAAGCTACCGCAAAACTTGGTAGCTTAAAACAGCCATTTTACAATGTCCCCAGATTCTACGAGTTAGGAACCAGGCATGGCTTGCCTGGATGATTCTTGAGCATTGACTAAGGTCACTCACTGCCACTCATTTGGCAGCTGGCCTAGAGATCCAAGAGTGTGTCATTCTCCTGGGCTGGTGTGACGGTTCCTTTTATGTGTCACCTTGGCTGGGCCACAGTGCCTAGACATTTGGTCAGACATTATTCTAGATGTTTCTGTGAGGGTTTTTGGATGAAATTAACATTTAAATTGGTGAACTCTGAATAAAGCAAATTGCCCTTCATAATGTGGGTGTGCCCATCACCTGAATAGTGTCATTGTACCTGTTGGGTAGTTTTTTATCCCTCCCTTCCTTTCTCCTCCCCCTTTTTGATTTCCAATGACTTTTTTTTCTGTGCCCATGTGGGCACATTGATTAGTTCCAAATTATTAGAGAGTACATGTGGTGTTTGTTTTTCCATTCCTGAGATACTTCACTTAGGATAATGACCTCAGTTCTCTCTAAATTGCTGCAAAAGGCAGTAATTCATTTCTTTTTATAGCTGAGTAGTACCCTATGGTGTGTGTGTGTGTGTGTATCACATTTTGTTAATCCACTCATGAATTGATGGGCACTTGGGTTGGATCCACATCTTTTCAACTGTGAATTGTGCTACAATACACATTCCAGTGCAGGTGTATTTTTGATAAAGTGACTTCTTTTCCTTTTGGTAGATACCCAACAGTGGAATTGATGGGTTGAATGTGAGTCTATATTTATTTATTTGCTGAATCTCCATACTATTTTCCATAGAGGTTGTACGAATTTGCAGTCCCACCAACAGTGTGTGAGCATTCCTTACCCTCTGCGTCCACACCAGCACTGTATTTTGTGACTTTTTATAATAGCCATTCTGACAGGGGTAAGGTAGTATCTTATTGTGATTTTAATTGCATTTCCCTGATGGTTAGTGATGTTGAGCATTTTCTCATATGGTTGGCTATTTATCTATCTTCTTCTTTTTTTTAATCGTAAACCGTCTTCCTTTATTTATATTTGCAATATGAAATAAAATCTTGGCACGAACGCGCGCGCGCACACACACACACACACACGCGCCAGCCTGGGAGGAGGGAGCTGAGACAAGGCCACTTGGCAATGGGGCTGGAACCCCAGTATCTATCTTCTTTTGAATAACTTCTGTTCATGTCTTCTGCCCACTTTTTAATGGAGTTTTTTTTTTTTCCTTGCTGACTTGTTTTTCTGTGTAGGTTCTAGATATTAGCACTATATCAGATGTATAGTTTGAGAATATTTTCTCCTATTCTGTATGTTGTCTTTGATTATTTCCTTTGCTATGCAGAAGCTTTTTAATTTAATCAAGTCCTATTTATTTATTTTTGTTGTTGCTGTGATTGCCATTGGGGTCTTAGTCATAAATTCTTAGACTAGGCTGCTATCTAGAAGAGTTTTTCCAACATTTTCTTCTTGGTTTCATGGTGTACATTTAAGTGAATCATTCAATGGTTTCATGCCTTAGATTTAAGTCTTTTGTCCATCTTGAATTAATTTTTGTATATTGTGAGAAATAGGAATCCTGTTTCATTCTTCGGCATTCAATTATCCAGTTTTCCCAGCAACACTTATTGAATAGGGCTTCCTTTTGCCAGTGTATGTTGTCTGCTTTGTCAAAGATCAGTTGGTGGTAGGTAGATGGTTTTATATCTGGGTTCTCTGTTCTGTTTCATTGGTCTATGTCTCTGCTTTGATACCTGTGTAATGCTGTTTGGATTACTGTAGCCTTGTAGTATAATTTGAAGTCTGGTAATGTGATGCCTCCAGATTTATTCTTTTTGCTTAAGACTGCTTTGGCTATCCAGGCTCTTTTTTGGTTCCAAATGAAGTGAAGAATTATTTTTTCTGGATTTCTAAAATATGACATTAGTATTTTGATGGGGATTGCACTGAATCGGTAAATCATTTTGGGCAGTATGGACATTTTAACAATGTCAATTTTACCAATCCATGAGCATGAGATGTTTTTCTATTCATTTGTGACTTCTGTGATTTCTTTCATCAGTGTTTCATAGTTCTTCTTGTAGAGATCTTTCACCTCCTTGGTTATGTATATTTCTAAGTATTTCATTTACTTTATAGCTATTGTGATTGTTATCGAGTCTTTGATTTGATTCTCAGCTTGGCTTTTCTTAATAAATAGAACTGCTACCGATTTCTGTACATTGATTTTGTAACCGGAGACTTTGTTAAGTTTATTTATCAATTCCAGGCATCTTTTGGCTGAGTCTTTGGCATTTTCTAGATATAAGATCATATTGTCAGCAAAACGTGATAGGTTGATTTCCTTTTTCCCACTTTGGATATCCTTCATTTCTTTCTCTTGCCTGATTGCTCTGGCTAGGACTTCTAGTACTATGTTGAATAGAAGTGGTGACAGTGGGCACCTTTCTCTTGTTCCAGTTCTTAGGGGAACGCTTTCAACTTTTGCCCATTCAGTATGTTGTTGGCTGTGGGTTTGTCATACATGGCTTTTATTATTTTTAGATACGTTCTTCTATGTCTAGTTTGTTGAAGGTTTTATCTTCAAAAGGGTGCTAGATTTTGTTGAATGCTTTTTCCGTATCTGTTGAGATGATCATGTGATCTTTGTTTTTGCTTTTGTTTATGTGGTGAATCACATTTATTGATTTACATATATTGAACCACCTTTGTATCCCTGGGATGAAGCCCACTTGATCATGATAAATTTTTTGATGTTCTGCTGAATTCTGTTTGCTAATATTTTGTTGAAGATTTTTGCATCTATATTCATAAGGGCCATTGGTCTGTAGTTTTCGTTTTTCGTTGTGTCCTTTCCTAGCTTTGGTATCAAGGTAATACTTGCTTAATAGAGCGAGTTAGGGAAGATTGCCTCCTTCTCAATGTTATGGAATGATATATGTAGGATAAGTATCAGTTCTTCATAGGTCTCGTAGAATTTGGCTATGAATTCATTGGTCTGGGGCATTTTTTGGTTGGAAGATTTTTTATTACTGCTTCAATCTTACTGTCATTATTGGTCTGTTCAGGAGTTCTGTTTCTTCCTGATTGAGTCTTCGGAGGTTGTATGTTTCCAGGAATTTGTCCATTTCCTCTATGTATTCCAGTTTATGTGCATAGAGGTTTTTATAGTATTTATGGATGACATTTTATATTCTGTGGCATCAGTTGTACTATCTCCTTTTGTCCTTCTGATTGAGCTTATTTGAGTCCTTTATTTTTGGTTTATTGATTTTGTTTATCTTTTCAAAGAACAATTTTTTTATCCTTTGTATGTTTTTGTTTGTTTTCTACTTTGTTTAGTTCTGGTCTGAGCTTTGCTATTTCTTTTGTTCTGCTAGCTTTGGGTTTGGTTTGCTCTTCCTTTTTAGTTCTTTGAGATGTGTCATATTGTCAATTTGTGATCTTTATGTCTTTTTGATGTAGGCATCTTAAGGCTATGAATTTTCCTTTTAGGACTGTTTTGCTGAATTTTATAGATTTTGATAGCACATGTCCCTTTTGTTCAGTTTAAGGAATCTTCTGATTTCCATATTAATTTCATCATTGACCCGAGGATTATTCAGAAGCAGGGTTGTTTAATTTCCATGACTTTGTGTAGATTTCAGTGTTTCTCTTGGAATTGGTTTTTTGTTTTATTCCACTGGGGTCTGAGAAGATACGTGGTATGATTACAACTTTGTTGAATTTGTTGAGACATGTTTTGTGGCCTAAGATACGACCAACCTTGGAGAATGTCCCATGTGCTGATGAGAAGAATGTATATTTAGTAGTTTGGGGGTAGAATGTCCTATAAATATCCTTGCTAGGTCCATTTGTTCTAGAGTTCTGTTTAAGCCCAGTGTTTCTTCATTTATTTTCTACTTCAGTGATCTGTCCAGCTCTCTCAGTGGACTATTGAAGTCCCTGACAATTAAGATGCTAATGTTTATCTGTTTGCTTAGATATAATAGGATTTGTTTTATGAATCTGGGAGCTCCTGTGTTAGGTGTGTATATATTTAGGGTTGTTATATCTCCTTGTAGAATTTCTCCCTTTACCATTATATAATAACCATCTTTGTCTTTTTTTTAAATTGTTGATTTAATATCAGTTTTATCTGATATAAGATTGGCTATAACCACTCTCTTTTGCTTTCTATTTTGCATGGAATATTTTTTCCATCTTTTCCCGTTGAGTCTATAGGAGTCCTTGTGTGTTAGGATGTGTTTCCTGGAGATAGCAGATACTTAAGTTATATTTTTTCAGCCATTCAACCAGTGTATGTCTGTTAAGTGGTGCATTCAGACCATTTACATTGAGTGATAGTATTGATATGTGGCATGCTGTTCTGTTCATTGTGTTGTAGCACCTTATTGCTTTGTTTTCCCTCTTGTGCTGTTGTTTGTTATGAGCTGTGAGCTTTAGCTTTGGGGCGATTTCACACTGGTGGATATCTATTGTGCTTATCCATGTATAATGAAGTTCTGAGTATTTCCTGTCTAGTCAGGAGATCTAGTCATGACAAATTCTCTCAGTGCTTGCTTTTCTGGAAAAGCCTTTATTTCTCCATTGTAAGCTCTGTGCTGAGAAGTCTGCTGTTAGCCTGTTGGGTTTATTTTGTAGGTTAGTTATTGTTTTCATCTTGCTTGTTGTAGAATTTTCTCCTTCATTTTGACTTTGGCCAGGTTGATTACTATATGTCTTGGAGATGTTCTATTTCCTTTGAATCTTCCTGGTGTTTGATGACCATCTTGAATCTGGATGTCTGAATCTCTGGCAATACCAGGATGTTTTCCTCAATAATTCCCTCGAATAGGTTTTCCATGCTTTTTGTTCTTTCTTCTTCTCCATCAGAGATACCTATAATTTGTGTCTTTGCTTTGGATAGTTCCCTATATTTCTGAGTAAATGTTCAGTCTTCTTTACTCTCTTTTCTACATCTTTGAATGACTGGATTGGTTTGAGAGCCTTATCTTTAAGCTCTGGGATTCTTTCTTCTGCTTGGTTTAACATGTTATTGAAGCTTTCTGCTGTATTTTGTAATTTGCTAAATGACTCTTTCATTTCTTTCAGTTCTATTATATCCTTTCTCATGTTGTCAAGCTCTTTAGTGGCTTCTTAATTTTTTTCATTGATTTCCTAAAATATTTTTTTGGCTTTTTTTTTTCATTGGTTTTCAACTTTCTCTTCAATTCCATTTATCTTATTTGCCATCCATATTCTAAATTCCATCTTTGACGTTTCGACAATTTCTGTTTGGTTGGGTTCCATTGCCATAGATCCATTGTGATTTCTTGGAGGTGTCAAACTGTTTTGTTTTTTCCTGTTGCCAGAATTCTTTTGCTTGTTGCCAGAATTCTTTTGCTCGATTCTTCTCATCTGAATACTCATTTCTCAGCTCAGGTTTGACAGGTTTTCAGGGGACCTGTTCTCCTTTTTTGAGAACTCTCCTACTTAGTGAGAAGAAGAGGAGATCCCTAAATTGGCACTTTTGTCCTACTCTGGAATGTGAATGTTCGCCTGGCAGGGGAGGGGTGGGTGCACTGAGACTTGTAGTGCAACTGCTCTGTTTTGTCCCTTTCCCTTATGATTGTCACAGTTCAAGTCAGTGCTGGATAATCTTCATGCGGGGCAGTGGGTTGTTCCCTAGATTCTTGTGGGAAGCGTAAGTTGGGATCTGGGTGAAACCTTTTCATGGAGGCTGGTGTTGTGGGAAATTGCTCTGCTTGGGGTCTCCCTGTGGAGGTGACAGTGGCAGCTGGGCGAGGCTATCAAGGCTGTGATCCTGGGTGTCTTGGCTGTGGGCATTTGCTTGAACCAAGTCCAGGTGTAATGGTGACTCCAGGTTGAGGGTGTCCTTGGTGGAATGGTGGACTTTGGGGCAGTTCTGTGGCCCTGCTGCCATGGTGAACACTTGGAGTCTGTGGTTCAGGTGCATTGCTGAATTCTTGGGGGTGGAGTTGTGGGCCCAGCATTGGAGCCATAGGGGCAGAGCCTTGGGTTAGGGGTCAATGCTGGATCCTAGGGAGGCAGAGCTGTAGTCCCAGCAGCTGCCACCAGCAGCTGCCACCAGGAGCCTCAGAGCCTGAGCTGCAGTCTGTGGGCAAGACAAGAGATGCGTTAGTGGCCGTGGGGTCAGACTCCAGTGCAGTAACCACAGAGGTGGAACCACATGGGCAGAGGGTGGTTCCAAAACCACCCTCTGGTGGATGGCAGCATGGGGATCATGTGGAGTGGGGCTACAGGCAGGGCTGCTCAGTGGCTGGGGTTCTTTCCCTGCCATGGTCCTGCTAAGGCAGTGGCCATGAGGATTCTCAGGTATTGTCTGTGGTGCCTGAGTACGGCTTGGGGGAGTGTCCACTTTGCCTGCTCTCTCCCTACCCCATGAAGGCTGTGTGAAAGCTGCTGTTGCAAAGCCAGCCTGGTGCAGACCTTGCAGGAAAACATGGATTTTGATGTGTACCAAAATGGTCTTCCTAATTTTTCACTCCATTTCACTCCACTCCACAATTGAACTTGCCCCCCTCCCTCAAAAACAACAGAACAGAACAGAACAGACAAACCTGTAAACCTATCCCGGAAAATACCTTCTCTGCAGGCAGACAGGCCAGGTAGCAAGAAGGGGGGAGGGGTGCTGGATGGGCAGACTTATGTCACTCCTGGTGCGTCAATTAGAGAACCCAGTGGGGAGAGAGTGGAGATGGGGAGAGAAGCCGGAATTGTTAATGAAGCACAGTAATCCTCAATGGGGCACGAATGGCATTTGTGCTAGGAAAATTCTTCATTGTGAGAGGCACTGCAGAATGTTTACCCTCCCTGGGCCCTTGACATTAAATGTCACAACCCCCATCTCGCAAATAAACTGTGACAAGGAAGAACAACCTTTGTGCATCGCTAGCAGAACTCCCTTTACACGGATACGGGTGCTGAAACCACTAACAATCACAGACTGGGGCTACTCTCTCTCACTTTTCCATCCAGACTATCTGAAAAACACTGTGCTCACCTTGGGCACAATTGTCCCTCTCCCAAGCAGCAGACTGATCCTCATATGCATCATCCAATCCAACCTTGCTACCATTAGGTCCCAGTGACTATTTAGATATTATTATTTCACTGAAGAGTTGTTTAAAAATGTGAAATATGGTCAGAATCCTATGAAGCACCTTTTTTCTTTCATTGTTATTTTACCAAGAGCAATACTTTCATGATTCCAATATAGCTTCCCAAGAAAGATGTTTAATGAAACTAAACTGAGACTTTCAGGTAGACCCGTTTGTTTGTTCCAACATTATGTTGTACGAATGCTGTCCGGAAAGTATCCAGCCACTGTTAATATTATGTGGGGGACAGCTCTCGTATGTTTGTATCAGTGAAGAGAAGGCATTTTCTTCCTCTGTCAGGCAAGACTGGTACTCTGAATGAATGATGCGTAAAAAGCTGCCCCTGTGTGGCTATGTCTGAAAGCACAAAAGTAAAAATAGAGGAGGGGGCTTGTTTTCTTGGCCAGATAAAGACCTTTTAAGATTCCTTGTTTTCCCTGTTTATAATATTTGCACTAAATTGTGGTTCTGTATTCAATACTGATGAATTAACCAGTTCAAAGATAGGCATTCTACTGATTAATACTTATGGTTAACGCTACTTGGCAGAGAAGAGGCATGACTATCTTGTGTTTGGATATTGTGATTTTAAAAGTCAATTCTAGAAACCAAAGAAGTTATTAAAACAAGAAAATAAAATGTCATTGATGCAATATTTATGCTTTGTGTTATGATTGACCATACGGTATTTTTAAATTATTTTTATTATATATAAGGTGTACATCCTGATGTGTTGATATACATCTACATAGTGAAATGATTACTAGAATAAAATTAACATATCCATCACCTTCCATAGCTACCTAAATTTTTTATTTTATGGTAAGAGCAGGTAAAAGCTATTCTCTTAGCAAAGTTTCAGTGTACAATATTATTAACCATAGTCTTTATGCTGTGCACTCGATCTCTAGACTTACAACAGGGTCTGTGAAATAAAATAAACAATTACTTTAAAATATGAAGCTTATAAAAATATACCAGATTAGAACCATCTGATGATGAAAATCTCTTCTTTTTCCTTCTTTCCCCTTCTTGCCTGTCCTTCCATTACAGATGAAGTGTATGTACTGGTACCCCTGGCAATTTGAAGCAGAAGTATGAAATGAGTACACTCTGCCATCAGTATCCTTCTCTTTCTCCCATGATTAGGTTTCCTTATAAATCTCCAGTGTCTAGGAGCCTTTCCTATCCTGGACGTGCCCCCACCCTTCCCTCTCCAATGCACCCAGGGTTTTACTCTGACGATTTGCTGATAAAAGCAGAAAGCGTTAAGGTTTCCCCAGTACAGCAGCATTTCAATAGGAGACAAACCCTTTGCTCAGAGGAATGACCTTATATTCTTGAATAAGATTTTTTTTTTTCAGGTCTGAGAGATCTCTGGGTATACCAATCACTCTCCAATCATAACACTGACCTTCATTTAGCAAAGATACTCCTTCGTGTTAGGTATCACACACATTATCTCTAATTTTACGGTAACCTGGATAATACTTGACGTCATTTTATTTTGCTCCATTTTATCCCAGGTATATTGTCCTCAAAACCTGTTTACTTCCCCCTTTGCATGATACCTTCTTGTGTTTAGTTACCCAGTCTTTAGCCTGTGGTAAATTTGGACTCTTGGCTACAAACTCAAAGTTGGATTTGCCTACAGAATGATGAAACATTCGTTCCTTGGGTTTTGAGGGAGCTGGATTCTTCAGAGATCTTAGAAACCTCGGTGAGAGGGTGGAGTTACTGACAACATCACTCTTGGCGTATTGTAGACAGAACTGAGGTTATCTAACCTCCAGGCCAGCATTTAAATAAAATCATGCATGACCTTCTTCTTGTGTTAATTGCTTCCCTCCATTTTAACCACTGTTCTTTGAGGACTAGGCTGGCAAGGGGGGGGGGTTGGATCAGTGAGATCAAAGGTCCCATCTACTAGCTTTGTGACCTTGAGAGGTTTATTGAACCTGCCTTAACCTTAGTTTTTTCTCCTGGAAGTTGGGATAATTTTTACCTTAATAGGTTATGCAAAAATAAACAGAATAATGAAAAGTGAAAACAAAATTCAAAATGATTTCTTTTATGATAATTTTGAAAGCAAATGGAATCACAATCATCAAAGTAATGCAGAGATATTTTTTGCAAGCAATTATAAAGCAAAGTTCCCACTTTCATGGAGCTCAGTACCACCTAAAAAAGCAGCGGGATACTTTGTCTTATGCTAGAAGTAGAAAAGTATTTATCTTTATATATAAAATTATATATATATATATAATTTTTAACATATATAATTATATATGTTAGACAAATACATTTTGTAATCCTAACTGATTGGTTGTGTATAGTTATGTTTCACAGTCACAGTATGGCTGACTTTGTAATAGCAACCCTGCTGAAGAACCTTTTCTTGGCCCTTTTGATATCCTGTTCCTTGTGCTTGAATTGCTGTTCTAGGGCCACACCCTCATCCAGGTCGTTTGTGTATTTAGATCCCTCTTCTCCTTTAGTTCACAGGTTGAAACTCATGTTTTTAGAAAGGACTTCTTCTCATTGTGCAAAGCACACACTATTCCTACTGTACCCACTCAGCTTATCTGAGCCCTCTTTCTTTCATAGCAGTTATTGCAACTTGTAAGGAGAAAATGTTTTTTTAAAATTTACCCTTGGTTAAAATTGAAGTTGGAATCAGAGGACACAAATCAAAAGAGTATTTGAGTATTTGATAAGAAGCCTTGTGAGGAAGGGAAGAGGTTGACCCCAATGCTTTTGAGAATGTGAGTGGGAAGGTTGGAGCGTATTTTCCAATTAGGAATCATAAAGGCAGAGAGAATAAAGTGCACGAGCCAGGTCAGGCAAAAGGACCATTTAGGTGAGCGTGATGCATATTCCGAATGTTGCCATCATGAAATTGAGTTCCTGGTCAGTCTCTTTGCTAGGAAGGGTAAAAAGGTCTCCAGTGATATTTTGCTTTTAACTACAAGGTTTATTGTTCTCTCTTAGGAAATAGAAGTCAACCTTGAGGCTATTATGATGACTGAATAGCTTGTTTAACATATTTGTTGTGGGAAATTGTATTTACTTACTGCATGTTTGTTTTAGGAAATTGCATTTGTTAAAATGTTTGTTGTAGAAAATTGGGTTTACTGACCCAGTTGTGTTGTACACGGTAGCACTGTGAGGAATAGTTTACTAACCTTCTTCAGTAACTCTCCCCATATCAGTGACAGGACTTAATTTCATTTAATAATTCATGCTATTTGTATGTATTAATATCATACACCTATTCTGAGCCAGACACTGTTCCAGGCACTGAGGAAGTAACAGCATGTTAATTATCCATTGCTGTGTAACAAGTAACCACCAACTTAGTGGCTTAAAACAACACACAGTTACTATCGCAGGTTTCTGTGGGCAAGAATACAGGCAGGGCCTACCTGGGTCCCCTGCTTCAGGGTCTCCCACAAGCTGCAATCAAGGCTGTGGCTAATGCCAAGGTCTCATGCAAAGACTTGACTGGGGAAGGATCCCCTTCCAAGCTCACTGTGTTGTGTGATTGTCGGCTTAATTCAGGTCATCAAGAGTTGTTTGCTAAGGTTGTAACTTGCACGATACTCACTGGTGCCTTCAATTCGTTGGCACATGGGCTTACCTATAATGGTGATTTGCTGCATCCAAGCCAGCAAGGCAGAGAGAGTCTGATAGCAAGATGAAAGTCTCAATTTTACATAGCCTAATCATAGAAGTGATGTCCTGTGACCTTTATCATGTTCTATTGGTTAGTCACTAGGCCAGTCCACACTTGAGAGGAGGCAATGACACAAGGGGTTGAATTCAGGAGGTGTTTGTGGGGGGGTGACTGGGGGCTTTCTTAGGGTCTGCCTGCCATGAGCAGTGAACAAAACCAAGTTGCCACTTTTACCGAGCCTGCCTTCCAGTGCCGTTCAGAAAGCATCAGGGTCGTTATTCTGTGCTGGACTTTCTACAGGCCTTTTTGAAAAAAATATATTTTGTGCTTCTAAAACATTTCATTGCTAAACACCATGTGAAGTATCTTTCTTTTTAAAATTAGTCATCAGATACAGCCTGTGCCATGAACCCCTCAGAGTGTTGGCGGCTGAGTTGCAGAACTAAAGAATGGAAGTAAAAGTATATGGCAATTTCTCAGCAGAGCTGCAGTGATCAGTGGAACAGAAAATCAGCTCCAATGTGCTTTTTGGCTTCCAAGCCCTTTGCTCTGGATAGCTGGACCGAAGAAGTGTTATTTATGAAGAAGACAGACCCTGTCGTTGGGAACTTCTATTTAATTTTTTGTTAGGTTTATCTTTTCATAACTTCATTTCTTTATGTGGAAGCTTGGTTACCTTTTTGTTGCAGGCAAGAGTTTTACTGGAAGTAAATTTTACTTTGTATTTAGGTTCAGACACTGTTTGAAATACTTTCATTAAGTCACTCTAGGGGAGACAGACTGAGCTGCTATTTCAAATATAGGAAATTACAGTGAAGTTTTATAGAGTAAAACAGTACCAAATGGAAAATGAGAAAGAAAGAAGAAGAAAGGGAGGGACGGAGGGAAAAGCAAAAAGAAGCAAAAGGCAAAAAGAAGCGTGGGAAGAAGGAAGGTAGAGCCCTCAATGGACTTGTTGCATCTTAGGGGATAAACAACTAGTGCACTCTGAAGATATTGCTATTTTCTGTATTAGTTATGCTTTATGGCTTTAATTATCTAAAACATATTTCACAAACCTTGACATTTACTCAGTCTTGGGTTTAGAATTTATATTTTAAATACGTGGAGGTAGACTCTGTACCAGCTTGAGAGAACACCTATGCCTTTGATCTTGGGTGTTGGAAAATCAAAGATTAATGAAAATCCATCAATTGGAATGGAGAATAGGAAGTGAATCTGAATTGTGTGCATAGCTCTTGGCCTCACTCAGGCCAGCTAAAGACATTACAGATCCCAAGGCATTTGTAAACACTATAGTGCAAATTAATGTAGACACTCTGCTGCACTCAGGAAAAGACTGAAGCACAGTTCATGAACCGGCCTGAGACACAAGGAGGAAAGAGTAGAGCCGAGACGCAAACCCAGCTGTCAGGGTCTGGGGTCTGAGCTTTCAGAATGCTTCCCTGTGCTTAGAAAACAAAAGATCTGTGTAATTGCTTTATGAACCTCCTGTGGATAAAGCTTATTTTTTTCCTTACTAGGGTACTCATTTCTGATTTCATAGTTTTTTCTTCTTCAGAGAAAGGAAGTTTTATTATCTGGTTTCCACAGACAGCAAGTCCTTCAGGATATGAATTCTTTTTCCTTATATTTTAGGAATATCAGAAGAGCAGAGAACATGTGAACCACAGGCAATGACTATTACATTTTTAACCTATAGAGTAATAGCATCGGAAGAGACTACAGTTCAGGGAGGTGGGATACATAAAAAACTCACCTGGCTAATCCTTAAAGAGCCAGGGCTGGAGCTCAGGCTGCCAATGGCCAGTTCTTTTCTCTCTGCACCAGTCTCCTTAGAGGTATTTAGAATGCTTTCTCTTACCCAACTTGTATGATTTTTATCTCTTGACTGCCAGGAATAGTTGTGATTTTCTTTTTCATTTACAAGAGAACTTCCAACCCCCAACCCCACCCCCATAAAGCATTTGATTCTTTGATGTTCCAGGTAGGATGGTAATACATAAGCCAGTCTTGAAGCATTTTAATAGTACTGTCTGCTTTTTTTGCATTCCCCCAAATTCTCATGTGGCTCTTCCCTTTCAGGTTCTTCAGGTTCAGGATTGTGTCTTTATCATTTCCTTTTATCTATCTTTATCATTTCTGCTTATCTAGGAAGATATACAATAGGGCCTTGTTCTAGTGAGTATAGTTATGCAGCTTTCAGGGTAGAAAGTATACTTTTTCCTTAGAAAACATGGACTTACAATTTATATCAGATTTTCTCAGCCATTATTACTGTGAGCTAATTTGTCTGTAACCTTTCTTATAAATTAATCAAGTTCCTCTTTGCTTTTATTAGTTAATTTTGCCCCTCTTGGAGCAACTTCTTCCTAATCAGAACATGTGCCTGAACTTTAAAATAATAATATGACAGATGAAGGGAAGCAGTTTAGCTAACTTGCAATGCCTTCTTCAACAAAGCGTCATTTAGTGTTTTGGAAAATAATCTGCAAGTTTTTCTACTCTTCCCCCCACCCTTTTTTCTTCACTGTATTGCTATGCTTCTAGTCAGCTCAACTTACATTGGGCAAAACATATTTGCAGTGCATAGATGATGCTCATTTCTCAAAAAGGTTCTGTAATTTCTGACAAGTTAAATTCCTTAGAAAGCCGAAGAAGACACTTTTCTCCATGGAACTTAGATCCTAAGCAATAAGAACATCGTGTTATTTGATGTCAGAACAATAATCTTTAAATAGACCTTTCTCAAAGCAGTATTTGTCATTAGCAAGCAGGGATAAAATGTAATAGTCATCTTTTTTATTTCTTGTAGTTATTCATTTACAGTTATTTATGAAGCACATTTCTGTGACTGTGCCATTATACCACACTATCAGTAGTAGAAAATAACCAGTTATTTATGTGATTCTTATTGTTGATCATTTGACCTAAGTGACACAGAGCTGTTGTTAGTGGGTAATCCAAGAGTTGGTAGACCCAAGAGTACCCAAACTTATGAAAAGGTACATCTTTGCCCCTTTACTTCTTGACTTGGTCCTCCTGGTTGTCTCTGTGGAGACCACTCTCTCTTAAATTCATAGAATGAAACTTCTATTAAAGATACCCTTAAAACAATATTAATAGAATAAGATAAGAGCCAAACAACACAGAGAAACTGAGGCATGAGGGGTAGTGAAGGCTAGAAAAACTGTAAAATAAAATCTTAAGCCCCCCAAGCTGACTGAATGGACTAAGGGGACCCCAGAAGTACCCTCAAGCCGAGTTACTGACCATTAGAAGAGAGGTCAGACATGCCTCATCATGTCCCTTTCCCTTGGAGATACCATTTTTAATTCATTAACAGGCCTAAAGTTATGCAAGACAAAGCTTAAACTATACCTGCATATCATCAGTTTACTCCAGAGATCACTCGAGTCTGGGTATATGTCTAGAATATGTCCAGTGGCTTGTCTCTGATTAACAGACTTCCTTATTCTAGCTTAAAGCAGTCTAAGCCTTTAGACAAAGCTTCATTTCTATAACAAATCAAAGAATCTTTAAGCCTGCCTATAACCTGTAACGCCCCGCTTTGAGATATCCTGCATTTTGGGGCCATACCAATGTTCACCTTCCATGTATTGATTTATGGCTTTACATGTAATTCCTGTCTCCCTGAAGTGTATAAAACCAAACTGTAACCAATCATGGCAAGACCACTTGCTCAAGGCTTTTTGGGTGTGTCTCTCTGGGCCATGGTTGCACATATTTGGCTCAGAATAAACCTCTTTAAAGTATTTTACAGAGTTTGGGTTCTTTTCCATTGAAAAAACCCCTAAACCCATGTCCATCTTTTCGTAATAACCTTTAGTGAGTAATTACTAAATACTACATTTTCTACTCAGGAAAAGTCTTTCATTGGATAACCACAACTCAACATTCTGCTTTTCCTTTTTGTCTCACACTTTTCACCTATAGCTAGTTAGTGGGGCATCATCTTGGAAAGACCCTCAAATACATATAATTCTTCTGTGATTGTAAGATACCCAGTCTTCCTGTGTCATTTCAGGTATGGCAGCGTGCACCAAACATTTGCTAGAGAATTAGTAAGCATGTTTGGGGGTATGTATTAGGACAAGACAAAACTAGAGCTCTCACAGCTGACAGTCATAAAACATAAATGTCATAAAACAGAAATATTTTAGGTAGTGGCACAATATTATTAAACATTTTAATTTGATGAATAACCGAGGTGATGGTGTAAATATTAATCTCTCAATGAATCCTACCCAAAAACATAAATACGAAGAAGAACCAAAACTCATGCTCTCACCGTAACAAGAAGGCAAATAATGTCCAAACGTCAAAAGACCTGCCTCTACAAAAATGAACACCAAATCCCCATGAGTTATCACTTGTCGTCCTACCACAGTCCCTGCAAAGTACAAGGACAGTCCCTGCGAAGTGCAAAGGCAGTCCCTGAAAAATTGTTTGGAACAGAGAAGGAACAACCAGCAGAAGGCCCGATATTGATGTAAAACCAGCACCATGAGGAGAAAGTGCACCATAACTATAGTGAAAATACTGAAAAAGAAAAAAAACAAATGATCTGGTAGGTCGGGAAACTGACAGCAAGGAGGAACTTAAATTTGCAGACTGTGTCAAGAGGCGATCTTGGAAAGGTAACACTTGAGGATAGCAGTGTGACAAAGAGAGGCCTCTTGGAAAGCCAAATGCTGAAGAGAAATAAAAGCAAGAGAGCACATTTGCAGTTCTACAAGCCAAAAGAAAAGAGGCAATTAGAAGAAAGAACTCTTGCACTAGGAATATCTTAAACACTGCAAACCGCCAGCCCTGTACACAGAAATTCAGAGCTGTTACAGCTCAACTGTGTTGCATTGCCTGCTGCACAGAGAAGAGCCAATACACTGAGACAGCCAGGGGTGTGGCAGAGAAAGAGTTTAATATACAGAGCGCCGAGTGAGGATATAGGAGGGATTTCTCAAATCCATGTCCCCGAGAATTTGGGAGAAAGGGTTTTTAAAGATAGTTTGGCAGGCAGAAGGCTAAGCAATTGGGTCTGCTAATTGGCTGAGTTCAGAGGGGTAGGGGAGCCATAGGGGTGGAGAAATTGTCTTTTTGTGCTGAGTCAGTTCCTGGGTGGAGGTCACAATACCAGTTGAGTCAGCTCCTTGGTCTGGTGGGTCAGCAGTTCCACTGGAATGCAGGGCCTGGAAGACATCTCGAAAACTAGCCTTAGGTTTCATAAGGGTGATCTATGGAGAAAGTTAAGAATCTTTATGGCCATCAGCTATGTGAGTCCTGAGTAGCAACTATAGGAAAATAAACTAGGAGACAATGGCTGAATATTATTATTATTATTATTTTTTAACTATGCCTGTGTCTTTACAGAGTTTGGGCCACTACCAGGTTTTCACCTTCTACCCCTTTATTAATTTGTAAAGGGTGGTTTCGGAGGCACAAGCAGTCTTCAGTCCTATATAACCAACATAAAAATATAGCAGAAAATGAGAATCAAATTAATTCAGCTGACAAAAAGTCCACCCACTAAATGAAACTGAATGAAATATTCTCAATAAGCATTTTGGGATATGAAAAACAAATCACTTTGAAACTGAAATTAAAACACCAAGAACCAAAATGGATGCTAAACAAGAACTAAAATAAGAATTGACTGATTTCAGGAAAACATAGAAGTCTAAATTATATGAAAAATGAATACTAATTTTAAAAGTCCCTAAGGAATAAGGGATTCAATTGAAAACTTAGTAAGATCATTGAAGAAAATCAGGAAAAACCGCCAAGATAACCAAAAGAAAAATAAAAGAAGTATAAAAAGAAATAAAAATATTAAGAGAAAAAGTGTTTGAAATGAAAGGTAGGCAAAGATGATCCAGTTAGGTATAACAGAGTCTCTGAAAAGAGACATATAAAACAGTGGAACACAATTAATATTTAAAACCGTGCTTGTTTTTTTAAAAGTGTATTCTATAAATGAAAGATCAGAAGCTACATATTGAAATAGCTCAGAGAATATTGGCCCATAACAACTAACACTGAAACCTATTTGAGTAAAACTATTAGACTTCATGAAAGTTAAAAAAAATCATCAGAACTACAAGGCAAAAATATAAAACACCTTACCAAGGCAAAAGTATGAGGCTGGCTTTAGACTTTCATAAACAATATAGTGCTTGTTGTTTAAAACAAGATACAAAATGCACCAACAATAAAGCAACAATTGTCGTGTTTTTAAATATGCAAGAGTATAGGAATTTGCATCCATGAGCCATTCTTGAGAATCTACTAGAATTCCACAAAGACATGAATGGACGATCTTTAGTAAAGGATTAATGATGAGAATTTAATGTACTTAATTGTACATCTGACACTACATCAAGTGGAGATGAAGATGGAAGAAGACTATATAGGTCATATGTTAACACGGTGATTACAAGAAAATTCATAGCCTTAGACACTTTTATTAATAAAACTGAAAAGAATGAAAATTAACAAATTTCCCAACTCAAAGAGCTAGAATATGTCAAAAAATAAATAGAAAAGGAGGAAATAATAAACAAAAATAGATAATAATAAGGTAATACCCTGACTGGGTTTTGAAAAAGTTAGCAAAATATAAAACCACTAACTAACCAATAAAGAATAAAAAGGGGGAAAGCACAGACATTCAAAATAAGAATTGGCAAGGGGAAATAATAATTAAAACAGAAGAATTTTCAAAAATCATTAGAGACTCCTTTTCTAACATGTGTGTAAATACATTTGAAAACCTTGAGGGATTGGACAATTTCCTAAAGAAATCAACTCTCTATAAAGAGACCAGTTTACATCGGAGAAATAGAGAAGGTTATAAGGGAGCCACTTCCTAAGAAAGCACCAGGTTCAGACAGTTTCACAGGGGAATTCCACCAACTTTCAAAGACCAGATGGATTGAGTATAACATATTCTGGAGTATTAAAATTCTTTTTGAGAACTAAGTATGTTAATGACAGTATAATTAGAAAGTCATTACCAATATCACTTATGAATAATGATATAAAATACTTAATAAAACATTAGCAAACAGAATCTAATGCCACCGTAAAAAAAAAAAACTGATAAACCATGATTAAGTGAGATTTATTTCAGGAATGTAAACTTGGTTCACTATTAAGAAATCCAGTTAAATAATACAACATGTTAACAGATCAAAGGAGAAAAAGAAACATATGAATATCTGGAGAGTTGCTAAAATTCTTTGGACAAAATCCAACTTAATATATAACTTATTCTTAAAGTTGGTATCTTTTGTAATGGGAAAATATTAGAGGCACTTCCACTAAAAGCAGGAACAGCAGGAACAAGGAAAGTATACCTACTATCTCCACTACTATTTAACCTTGTCCTGGAGTTAATAGCCAAGCCAATTAGAGGGATAAGAATTAGAAGAGAAGTAACATTCTCTATTTACAGGTGATATGATCATGTACCTGGAAAACCCTAGGGAAGCAGTGGTGATGCTTTCTCAAATAATAAAAAGAATTCAGGAAAGTAGTAGAATATAAAATTATTATAAAGACATTATTAGTCTTCAGGCATAGGAACAAAAATCTATTTGATGAAATAATGGTAGAGAAACCCCATTTAAATTGCAACAAAGAAAATTATATACTTAAAATAAATTCAACGCTGAATTTACAGAAAACAAAATGAGGCAATCTTCAAAACACTCCTGAAAGACACAAAAGCATGTGACTAAAGTGAAAGACTCTCTTCTCCTGTTCTTGGAAAGGATGACTCATATCATAAAGATGTCAGTTCTCGCTAAGTTAATTTATAAATTTAACACAATCCTAATAAAATGCCAATAAGCTTTTTCTTAAAAAATAGAATTAGATAAGTGGATATTAGAGTTTATATGAAAAAATAGCCAGGAAAACAAAAAAAGGAATAACTATGCAAGAAAAGTAGCCCTATTATACATTAAAACACACCACAAAGCCTCCATAATTAAAACATTAAGAAACAGACAGATCAATGGAATAAAATAAAAAGTCCAGAAACAGACTCAAGAACATCTGGAACTTTACTATATTGTAAAACTGGCATTACAAATCAGCAGATCAAAAATGGACTTTTAAATAAATGGTTCTGGTTCAGGAAAAAAAGATAAAATTAGATCCATAACTCACATCATACACAAGAATAAACTTCAGGTAGATCAGAAATCTAAATATAAAAATCACATAAGTACCAGAAGAAAACATGCATGATTCTTCTTTTAGCTGTGTGAAGGAAAAGGCTTTCTAACCAGGATTCAAAATACTGATGGAATAAAAATTATTAACACATTTTCCTAGATAAAAATGTTTATAATGCAAAGCACAATTTATGAACTGAGAGAAAACATTTTTAATATCCCTAAAATATAAGAAAATCTTTACAAATAAATGAAAAAGACTAAAATTCAAGAGAGAAATGTGCAAAAGACATAAACAGACAATTCACAGGAAAAGATAGAAAAACGGACCTTCAACATATGAAAGAAAACTTCACCCGAATAAGAAAAATGAAAAACAAAAATACATTGAGATATCGTTTATTAGATTGGCAAAAATTAAAATGTATAACAACACATTGCACTTTCGAGGCTGTGAGAAAACAGGCTCTCTTACATACTGGTTGTGGAAATCAAAATTGATATAATCCTTACGGAGGGGAGTTTGGCAGTGTCTGCACAAAGAACAAAAGCTATATACGTGTTTACCTCTTCATCCAGCAATTCCACTTTTAGGAATTGACCATGAAGGCACCTTTTAAACAATAGGAAGACACATATATCAAGTTTTTCATTGCAGTATTGTTCATAATTGTACAATATTGGGAATGACTTCAGTGCTGAAACACTGGAGATTGATTAAATGAACAATATTGTGTACCCACAATGGAGAATTATGCAGTTGTAAGATAAATGAACGAGGAAGTTCTCCGTGAACTGTGGTGGTGTGATTTCCAGATTAAGTGAAAAGGTAAAGTGGAAAAGACTCTAGCCCCACTGCCTTTTGTATAAGGAAGAAGGGGGTGTATCTGAAGATTTATACCAAAAAGAAAGAAAGGAAAGATAGATGAGAGACTGATGACATTGGTTACCTGAAGGGGGCGGGTGGGAATGGGGTGAAAAGGGTGGAAATCATCAAGGGCAGAACAGGGTAGACCCTTCTTGAAATACATGTTTTTGTACAGTTCTGAGTTTTAGAACTATGCTAATGTTTTATAGACTCAATATGAATAAAATAAATAAGACATAGGGCAACAATATTAAATCGGAATACAAGCAGAAATAAACAGAAAATGTATTTCAGGTGAATTTATGTAATCACACTCAAGTTCTCTGAGAGGCGCAAATAGAGAAAATAAAAATTCTATGATGTTTATGCATTGTAAGGTTGAAAAATACTTGATCTACTCCAACTCTTGTTTTGGTTACCTTCTTGTCAGAAAAAACTTTATGTTAAAGGAGAAAGCAATGGTTTCAGGAGAAGAAAAGTCCTTATGTACTCTAAGTCAAAAGCTTGGGGGTTAGTGATCAAATTCGTGTAGGGCCAGGTGAATTTGGCTGATTGGAACATTCTGATCTTGTGTGGCTGATAAATTCAGTATCTTAGGTTATCACTCCTTGCTACTCACAGTTTTAACTCTAGTTTAAAGACAGTAGTAAACTGCTAAAATAATAACAGCTGTAACAACACTGGATAAAAATACAGCATATATTTAAAAATATAGAGTTTTTAAGTTATGTTTTGAGCTCTGTCTTAAAGAAATAGCAATCTTCATATATCATTTCTTTAGATCAGAACATTTGCCAGTGAAAATTGAATCAGAGCATGTCATGAAAACCGGTCCCTGCTGCCCAAAAAGATCGGAAACTACTGCCCTAAATCCAATCACAAGTATGCTTATAAAAGCTAGGCGGAGCAGATTACAGGGAGGAGAATATGAGGCTACTGAAGTCAGAAGCAGAGATAGTCGTGATGCAACAAGTCACAAGTCAAGGAACACCTGCAGCCCCTAGCGCCTCCAGAGGGGACGCAGCCTTGCTGACACCTTGATTTGGAGCTTCTGGCCTCTAGAACTGTGAAAGAATGAATTTATGTTGGTTTAAGCCATCTGGTTTGTGGTAATTTGTTTCAGCAGCCACAGGAAATGAATGCATAAAACAGCCAATTGCATTCATATTTTAAAATAATGTGGATGTGGTTATTTAAAAACAGAAAACAGCTATCTAGATAATTCACTCTTTCAATTTATAGCTATTAGTACTTGTCTCTGAGTAGACATAGCCAATGCCTTTTGGTACAGTGTTTGTGCTGCATTATCTCAGTGTAATGTTGACAGTCAGATTATATTTGTCTGAGACTGAATAAAAATATAGTTTAATATTCCTCTGGACCTTAGAGGTAGATCACCAAAGGACCATAGCTAACAACACAGAATTGGAAATCCATGAAATATTTGCTCAGACAAGAATATATCATAATAATAAAGATACTTTTCCTAGAGACAGATACTTTAAAAAATTTTTCTGAGTGTGGGAAAACTCTGAACATTTTATAGTACAAAAATTATCAGTGGGTATTTTGAGATCTTATGAACTAAATCCACCTTCAACTTTTAAATGAGACAGTCTGGCATATTGGAAAGACCACTAGATTGAGTCAGCTTACTTGGTTGCATTAGATTTTTCTGGGTTATTTCCAAGAAGTTTGAGAATTATAAATCACCACACTTATAATTATGATGGGAAGAATGTCTGTCATTATATCCCACTTGCTTGGGGAATGAAACGAATTCTGAACTGAACTTGGTTATCTTTAGGGAAAGTGGAGAGTCACAGAAGTACCAAATGATTAGAAATAAGTAAATGTTCTAATTTAGTCTAGATCAGTCAACTTGGTCTTAATATTTAGCGGACTCTTATATTAGGTGATTAAAAGGATAGATTGGGAGGACTTGCAATGGTGATTCTCATAGGGCTATACATTTTACTCCTGTGACCGATTTGAAACCTGGATCAAAGTTTTGTGGTCAATAAAACAACTTTATATTATAGCCCTAGTGAAGCCTCTCTGACCATTCTACCTCTTCTTTAAGGAAAATGGTACCTGTTCACACTTTTCCTGTCCAGTTCACATCTTCTCATCATCCTTGGTAATTTATTGCCTTTGGGAAACCTCTGTGACTTCAGCATTTTATTTCAGTTTAGCTGTTCACTATCTTGGGCACACTCTAGAATTTGTTATTCACTAGAAACCTCTGAAACCTCAAACTTCACTGTCTTCCTGACCAATCCCAACAACTTGACATTTCCTTTAAACAAATGTATAAAATTATAATTGAATAAACAGCTACTATTTGAACATTGAGATATTTAGCATAACATTCTGGATTTTTTTGGCTTCTTTTTAAAAGTTGGAAGATTTTGCAATTTTGGCCCTGGAATCTTGTGAGGGTGGAATAAGGGCTGCCAATTTCAGATGGGACCTGTGTTCTCTGAATTGCCTCAGTTGCCCTTTTCTATATTGTCTTCCATTGCTCCTGTGGTTTCTTTGATCTTGAGGCCAGATGTCTGTTATCATTTATATTGTATTTGTTCTTTTTCCCTCCAGTTTTCTTTGATCACTTTACACAATCCCTTTTTGGTCGTTAGGCATTTTAATTTGCAAAATGTACAATTTATAATTTTTAGTTTTGAGTTTCCGTTATAGTTCTGTGATCTATTCAATAACCTGGGCCCTTGACTCCTTTTTTTCTCTCATTTTGTAAGCGTACTCCTTGTTTTGTTTCCTTTGTATCTTGTGAAAATCAAAGGTTTATAATTTTTACATCTTTTTTATTATCACTCCCAAATTCACTTAAGTGTCATAGCATAAAAGTAGAAATCAAGGATAAAATTTTAAAAAATAAGCTACTTAACATCTCTTGAGTCATATGAAAAGTAGAAAACAAAGTTTTAAAATATCTTGAAAATGAAACATGGCATTTCATAGTTCATGGGCTATAGCTAAAATAATAGTCAAAGGGAATTTATGGCACTAAATTTTCCTATCAATACAAAGAAAACAATGAAAATAAATAAATACCAACCCAAAAGTTGTATGAGTAACACTCAAACCAAAAGAAAATAGAAAGGAAGGAATTAAAGTTAAAATTAGCAATTAATGAGTTAGAAACTGAAAAACTGTGAATACATTTTCAAATTCTTGTTCTCTGAGAAAAATCAACAAAAGAGAGAAACCATTAGCTAATTTGTGAAAAAGTGGAGAAAGCACAAAGCACAACACTAGAATTGACAAGGAGAAATAGATATTATAAGAAACAAAATTATTTAAAAATTATGAGACTTCTTTGTACTATATGAAAATAAAACTGAAAGCATAAATAACATAAATAACAATATTTTTAAAAAATGCAGCTTACAAAGTTGGCCTTATTAGAGGCAGAAACTATAAGCTTAATAATTATCATAGAAGAAAATAGAGGAAATATTTAGAGGGCTTCCCCAAGAAAAACACCAGGCCCAGATGGTGCCATGGGAAAGTCTGTCGAACCTTCTGAAGGTTAGATGATATTAAGGATTCTTAAACTATTCCAAAGCAGAGAAAAGGACATTCCAAATCCTTTTATAGAACATACTTATCATTGATCCCTCAAGCTGATAAAGATTATATAAAAATGTATAGACCTGTCTTGATTATCACTATGGATGTAAAAAATCTTAAATAAAGTTAGTAAACAGACTCCAACAGAAAAGTTTAAAAAATGACTAATAATGACTAAAGTTTCATTCTAAGAATATTAGGGAATCTAGCAATTTATTATTTTAATAGAGTTAAGGATAAAAAAATTATATGATCTACATATATGTAGTAAAGGCATTTGACAAAGTTCAATGCCACTCATGTTAAAAGCAATCAAATAGAAATTGCTTTGTTTTTTTTTTAAACAAGCTTCAGCCCAAAAGCCAATAAATGGGAAGAAATGAGAAGCTTTTATCTGTTAAAATCAGGAATAAGACAAAGATGCCCATAATTCCACTACTTTGTAGCATTGTGTTTAAGGTATTTGCCAATGAAATCAATTGAAAAAGCTGTTAGAAAAATAATTATTAGAAATAAGTTAAACCCTCTCTATTTTCATATCTGAACCACACAGCAGAATCAATGGAAGAACAACTACAAACAATAATAAAATTTCATTAGGTAGCAGGTCACAAAATTAACATTGAAAAATAAATAACTACTGGCATAAAAACAGACACATAGACCAGTGGAACAGAATAGATAACCCAGAAATTAATCCATGCATCTACAGCCAACTGATTTTTGGCAAAGGTGCCAAGAATGCTCATTGGGGAAAGGACAGTCTCTTCAATAAATGGTGCTGGGAAAACTGAATATCTGTATGCAGAAGAATGAAACTAGACCTCCACCTCTCACCCTATACAAAAATCAACTCAAAATGGATCGAAGACCTAAATGTAAGATCCAAAACTATACAACAAGTAGAAGAAAACACAGGGGAAATGCTTTAGGACATTGGTCTAGGAAATGATTTTATGAAGAAGACCTCAAAAGCACAGGCAACAAAAGCAAAAATAAACAAATGTGATTGTATCAAACAAAGCATCTGTACAGCAAAGGAAACAATCAACAGAGTGGAAAGGCAACCTACAGAGTGGGAGAAAATATTTGCAAGTCATTTTTCTGACAGAGGATTAATACCCAGAATATATAAGAAACTCGAATATCTCAACAGCAAAAAACAATGGGCAAATGATCTGAACAGACATTTCTCAAAAGAAGGCATACAAATGGCCAACAAATGTAACATATATATAAAAAATTTCCAATATCACAAATCATCAGGGAGGTGCAAATCAAAATCGTAATGAAGTTTCATCTCACCCCAGTTAGGATGGCTATTATCAAAAAATACCACGTGCTGGTGAAGATGCAGAGAAAAGGGAACTCTTATATACTGTTGGTGGGAATGTAAATTAGTGCATCCAATATGGAGAACAGTGTGGAGGTTCCTCAAAAACTACAACTAGGACTACTGTCTGACCCAGCAATCGCACTGCTGGGCATTTATCCACAGGGAAGGAAATCAGTATATTGAAGAGACATTTGCATCCCTAGGTTTATTGCAGTAGTATTCATGATATCCAAGATATGGAATCAACCTCCCATTCTATACAACATCAGATGAATAGATAAATAAAATGTGGTATATATACACAATGGCATAGTATTCAGCCATAAAAAAAGAATGAAATCCTGTCATTTGAGGCAACATGGATGAAACTGGAGGACATTATGTTAAGTGAAATAATCCAACAACAGAGAATTAAACACTATATGTTCTTACTCATATAGAAGCTAAAAAATGTTGATCTCATAGAAGTAAAACTAAAACATAGGATACCAGAGGCTGGGACGTTTAAAGGGAAGGGGCAGATATAAAGAGATTTGTTAAATGGTACAAAATTACAGCTGGATAGGAGGAATAAATTCTAGTGTTATATAGCACTGCAGAATGACTGTAGTTAACAATAATATATTACATAGTTTCAAATAACTAGAAGGAAGATATTGAATGTTTCTAACACAAAGAAATAATAGATGTTCCAGATGATGGATATCATAATTATCCTGATCTGATCACTATGTATTGTATGCATCAAAATATCACTATGTATCTTCATAAATGTACAGTTATTACATGTCAATTAACCCCTCCAAAACCATAGCCAGTGTATATGCAAACAAAAACAAATTAGGTGATAAATGGAAAAGAAGACCCCACTTATAATAGTAAAAAATAAAATATATATAAACTTAATAACTATGTCCAAAGTCTGTAAATGGAATGAATGCTGTAATAGTTTTCTGAAAGATGACATAAATAGCCTTGGACAAAAGGAAAGATGTAGTATATTCTTTTTAGGAAGATTCAAAATCATAAAGCTGTCAGTTATTCCTAATTTCATATATAGGTTTCAGGCAAATCCCCCAAAATGCAATTATATTTTTGTGGGTTTTTATCTGGACATGGATTGTTTTTTAAGCTCACTTGATAGGATGAATAATCAATATTAGCCAGGAAAATCTTGAAAAAGAAGAGAAATGGGTAGGTGGGGGACGAGCCCTGCCAGACCAGTCCTGTATATTATCAAGTTTTAATAATTAAGGAAGGTTTGTATTAGGAAAAAGGTCAATGGAAAAGAACTGAAAATCCATGATAGACCCAATTGCATATATAAAAGTAGTAACAGTAAAGATGGCAACTGAAATAATTTGGAATGAATAAGTGGTGTTGGAAGAATTGGATAGATACATGGAAAATGAAAAAAAATTGGATCCATTCCTTAGATGTACACCAGGTTACATTCAGAGATCAACTGTAAAAATGAAAACCTTATAAATATTAGAAGAAAAATGGACTAATAGCTCTCTACCATGGGAACAGAGAAAATGTTTCAAAAGACTCAAAATTCAGATGCAATAATAAGGCTGATACCTTTTATTATGTTAAATTTTTGTGTGTGTGTGCATGGCAAATCAAAAATCATAGGAAAAAAACACGGGACAATCTGGTGGCAAAATCCTTGCACCTTAAAATACAGATAAATAGTTGATTTTTCTAGTATATAAAGAGATGCCGAAGTTAGAGAATAAATAGGCCAAGAATTTAGGAAACAGGGACAAGAGATATGAGTACACCATTCACAGAAAAACAGATGCCAATGTTCCTATCCATCTGAAAAAGAGGCTCAACTTTGATCAAAATAAGAGAAATGGAAATTAAAACTAAACCGAGATATGATTTCTCACCATTTACATTTGGAAAAAATTCAAAATTTAACAGTGTACTTTGTTGGCAAGTTTGTGGGGAAACAGCTCTCCTACACATTGCTGGGGGAATATAAAATAGTATTATATAGGCATTTATATACTTGCAGGACTCTTTCCTGAAGGTACAGTGGCAAAAATCTAAAAAGCCAAATATCAAAGCTATTCTTTTCAGCACTATTTGTAATAGCAAAAGACTGAAATCAGCCAATGTCATCAATAAGGGAATGGTTGAATAAGCTGTAATACATCAGTAGAGAAATACTTTGTAGCTGTAAGTAGGCATGAAAATATGAAGAATACACGCTCAAGTGCATGCGTGTGCACACTGCTATGGGGTGATCTCCAATGAAAAAAGTCAGGTGGAAAAAGTATGTGCAGTTTGCTATCATTCACCTAGGAATGTCAGGAGAATATCTGTCTGTTTCTACTTCTATTTAAAAAATAGTGGAATAGGCTGGGTGCGGTGGCTCATGCCTGTAATCCTAGCTCTCTGGGAGGCCGAGGCAGGCAGATCGTTTGAGCTCAGGAGTTCGAAACCAACCTGAGCAAAAGCGAGACCCCATCTACTATAAATAGAAAGAAATTAATTGGCCAACTAATATATAGAGAAAACATTAGCCGGGCATGGTGGCGCATGCCTGTAGTCCCAGCTACTCAGGAAGCTGAGGCAGCAGGATCGCTTGAGCCCAGGAGTTTGAGGTTGCTGTGAGCTAGGCTGACGCCATGTCACTCACTCTAGCCTGGGGAACAAAGCGAGACTCTGTCTCCAAAAAAAAAAAAAAAAAAAGAAAGTGGAATAATAAATCCTAAAAGAAATAATATCCTATGATCTTATACTGTAGTTTTTAAAGATATATCACTGTTCACTTTTTTTCTTCTACTTTTTTTCTTTGTATTTCAGCTTGGATAATTTCTATTGACCTATCTTCATATTTAATGATTTTTATGCTGTGTCTGGTCTGCTATTATCCCTTCAAGTTATTCTTCATTTATATTATGTTTTCCATTTCTAGCATTTCCATTTGATTCTTTTTTACAGTTTCCATCTCTCTTCTGAGATTTCCCAACTGTTTGTGCATGTTACTCACCTTTTCAACAGAACTTTTAGTATTTTATTCACAGTTACCATCTCTGGGCCTGGTTTTATTGATGCTTTTATGTCTCGAGGTGGATCATTTTTTTGTCTTTCTGTTTTCTGTGCCTTAGCTCTCACCCTGCTTTACAAGCCTGTGTCACGGGGATGTCTCTTTGCGTGATTGTTGCTTGTTACTCATTGCAGTGCCTATAGCATAGTGAGAGGAGGGGTAATTTCTTAATATTCCTCTTTTAGCCCCAGCCTTACAGACTTTGTGGGCCTGAGTTTCGGGGGCAGGACTTTTTGAGTATTCCTTTTCTTTCTCCAGTGGCAGACAATCTCACCTTTCTACTCACAGTCCATGTTTATATCAGAAGCAATTTCCCTTTCTCTACCTTCATGGCAGCTTAACGCTGCCTTGCATTGGTGGGTGGTCTTCTACATAAGTGAGTTTCCACTCAGCATCAGTAGACTTTTGCTTTATGTGATTATAGGATTTGGGGATGAACAGGTTGTCTGCTCCTCTTCTAGTGCCATGTGCGTTTTATGTAGTATCAGCGTAGGATGAGGGATAGGTTTTCTATCCCTTTTTTAGTGGTGGGCAACTTTTGCTTGGGAAATTTCTTGTCTCTCCCCTGTCTGTCCCCCAGGAACAGATGTTCATTCCTGCCAAATGAGGGTCAAGTTCTGAGTTTACTTAAGGTTTTGTTCCTCCCTAAGGGGCTTTTGCTCCATATCAGAGTAAATTTTGGGGGTTGCAGACAGGGTTGTGCTTGTCTTCCAGATGTAGTCAGTCATAAGATTGTACTCATATAAGGCCCCAAGCACAAATGGGCTTCTAAGGTAGTCCTCCTCCTATATTAGTACCTTGTCAGGCTCTGTGTCCTGTGACATTGGGGGTGAGATTATACTTTCACGTTTCCTGCCTGCGTCCTTCTGTCTGTCTGATAAGTACCCAGCAGTGGCCCATAGAAAGGAATTGGTGAGTGGGTGAGGACTCCACTTGTGTCTGGGGCTCCAGGGATTCTAAACTGTCATGCGAGTCCACTGTTAGTCTTTAAAAATGTATTAATCTTTCAGTTGTTTTTTTCTTCCTGCTTTTAAGATTGCCAACTCTTTCCTAATTGTGTCTGCCATCTCCCCTTGGAAGGATTTGTCCCTTTTGAATTAATTTCACTTGGTTGCCTTGTAATTAACCTCCACTCTTCAACCCTGTATGTAATATTAGGGTTGGAGTGATGTTCTCTTGTGGCTTTCTATATCCAAAACTCAGGAATTGTGGCTTATTCACCAATATATTTCCATTATATATGTGTGTGTATATATACCTACCTTTCTGATTAACATAAGAATATGTTATGCTCACTATTGGCGTGAAGCAAAGATGTTAAGTAACTTTAATATTGGGAGATCTAAAATGTTTTTTTCTTCTGTATACAAAGAATCTCAATATTTACTCTTGGTTACTCCCTAGTGGTAGCATTTTTAAAATAACTGGCAGTGTTTATTAGTAAATTATCTGACAGTATTTCAGGAATGAAAGAATAGCAATAATATAGAAGCTGTGACCGATAAGCCAGTACACAGAAGAACAGAAACAAATTTTTTTTAAAGACAAATATATAGTGATATTAAGGAAAGATGATGAAATAATCACCAGGCTTTTTCTGAACAGTATGCATTTCTGAGAAAAGTTACCAAGGTCAGATTTTCACCCTGGAAACTTTCAAAAGAAAACAGGGGCTTTCTTTTGTGTTGTCAGAGTCCCTGTTTCTGTTGGATGTTGGGTTAGGGAGAAGGAGAACACAAACCAAACAGATGCCAAATTGAATGCCTAACTGTGAAAATGACAAGTCCAGTCTTTTAAAACTGCTCATAGCAAGATTGTTAAAATTAACTGAGCATTTCTTTACTCCTCATCTTCTCTAGCTTCTGTTCTATAATGTGTTGCTCTTGGTTTCTGATTTTTGTTTTTATTTATCTATGTTTCCGATTTTGAAAAGCGTTGATTTTGATTTTGGTCCCTGTCAGCCGCTGTTCTCTTTCCTGGTGTTTGGCCTGAGCCTCCCTACTTACTTAGTTCGGTTCTTATTTCTCTGAGCGGATCTGACAGCCACATGCTTCTTCAGGGAAACACCTCTGCTATGGTCACGCCCCACTTCATGGCCAACCTTCCAAAATAGATTAGGATATCTGCATTTCGACCCTTCCCGCTGACATTTCACATCTCTTTCTAGTTTTTTTATTGTCTAAGAGCATCTCTTTGGGGGTTAGTTAACCTTATTCCAGATCAATCTGTATCTCATACTTCCTCATTCACTCAAATCAATTTGTGCGTTAATGTGTCTAAGTTATGTGTATGTATTTTCCTATTTTCCTTGTGTCAATGGAATCTGTACATGCCTCTGGTAAATCATGAGTGGTTATTTGCAGTATTGCTCTATATTCATTCTGTTTCCTGAGTAGATTGTAAATTCAGCGTAGGCAAAACTGAAACTTAGCCCATCTCTAAACTTTTGAACAAAGCTCAATTTCATGCTTCTTGGATGGATGATATAAAGCCGTTTATGATTCTGATGCCCTCATTTGGAGCTGTAATTAACACATACCCTTTAGTACTTGTTTGGAAATGCCTGAGTCTGGATGTACTAGGAATGATAATGGGTTATGTAAAAACTGATCTTATAGAGTTTTTGGAAGATATTGAATACAGCAAGCATACTGTATTTACTATTCTTGTTACCCTTTGCTCCATTTTCTTTTGGGACTAAAAAAAAAAGAGCATGTCCATAATTGTTTAACCACTGACAACTCTGGTCATCATATCTATCACTGATAATATAGATGACCAGATTTTTTTAAAATTTTTAACTAGAACAAATTAATTGTTGGTGGTTGACTGACTTTATAATATGCTGCCTCTTCCCTCTCTCTTAAATCTGTTTAGGCAGATTATCTTCTAAGTGGATAATATCTAATTGAAACATACATAATACATCTATTTTGATTCTTTCTCTTTCTTTCCAAGCTTGATTTTTGCAAATTTCCTCTCTTCCTCAAATTTCTTGAATGACGAGCTTTTTTTTGGCTTTGCAAATGGCAGATGTAGTTTGTATCAGCTTGACTTGGGTTATGTGAAATTTTTGGCTCTATCTAACAACTAAACTTCAAATATCTTTCAAGAAAAATTGCCTTAAAAATCAGTTTTGGTCGGCTAACATCAGATCCATTTTGTTGCATAATTTAATTTTTAAAAATCCTGGTGTTTTGTTTTTCTCAATCATGTCATATCAATTTATACTTTAAAAAGTTTGCTGTGTGAATTAAGAACAGTGTTATTTAGCAAAGGCAATTATTTGATTACCTCCCTGTGCTAGTCGCAGCCTGGCATTTAATCTGGCTGAGGCCCATAGACCGCAATTTGAACAATCAGGGTAGTTTTCTGTAATTGCAATAAATCATATCATTAACCACGACAGACTTTTCCTCCCACAGATTTTTTTTTTTTTTTCAGTAGCAGTTAACTCCTGAACTCCTCATGAAGGCCAGATTTCACTGTAGTCAAGTGAATTTCATAGTCAGCTGGCAGAATATAAAGACAGAGTCTGTGTTGGAAAAACACTGATGTCCCAAGAGCGGTGCCTAAAGAGGTCACTCTAACTTTAAGAGATGTAAGGTGCAAATGAATATATCACACACAGAGGCCATCTGAAAGAATGATTTGTGAGAGGATTATCTGCTGCAAGGCTGTTTAATTTTCTAACAGGGAAACAGATGGAGATCAAGATGTGAGGCATACTTATATTGTTACATTTTGGTCATTTATATAAAATACACCTGCTACTGTATTGAGGCTCCCTAGGATGAAAAACATGAAAAGAGAAAATATTTTAAAAGGAGCATTTATTGACACTTTATGTAAGCTAATTTTACAACATGTCCATTTAAAATAGGAATTTAAAAGTGAGTATGTTCAAGGCTCTGCCATCTTAAACTTCACCTTCACATTCGCCCCCTCCAATGCCTGACGTGTAGTTACTTTTCATAGTTTATGATTTCACATGGTATGTTTTTCTTTGTTATCCAGTTTGTGTTCAAAGTGTAGGCTCTGGCTATGGAAGATGAGAAATTAGAACATTTTCCCCCTAACCTTATTTCTTTCATCTACTAATTTTCTTGAGCACATATTTGTTCACATTATTGATGTTTTGACCATTTATACCTTGACCTTTGACCATTTATACCTTGACCATTGACCATTTATACCTTGACCTTTGACCATTTATACCTTGCTCCATAGTTCTAACTTTCCTTTGCTTAGTAACAGTTCAATAACAGCACAGTGTTATGATTGTCTAAATTGTACTCAGAAGAGAAGCAAGTACTGATGAGGATTTATGAAAAAAACATAATTCAACATCTCTAAACCTTTGCTAATCAAGAAAGAATGTCCTAATGTCAAGGACCCATTGCTTCTTTTTAATTTCTTTTGAGTGTTCTTTCTACTTTTAAGTCATTTTTTTTTTTGCCATTGTGTCTTATTTGGGGTATATGGGAGGTAAATGCTCCAAGTCTTGAATGACCCAAACTGTCTTTATTTTGCCCTCAAATTAATTTCTGTTTGTGCTAGCTAGATAATTCTAGCTTCAAGGTGATTTTCCCACAGACATTTGAATGGATTTCTCCATAGTCTTCTAGTATTCAGTGTTGTGATGAGAAGTTTCTCCCTAGTTTGATACAGTTTTTTTGAATAGGTAATCTTTTTATCCTCGATAGTAGTTTTATTTAATTTTTTCTATACTAGGGATTGTGAAACTTCACCATAATGAGGTCGAATCTTTTGTTATTGTCATTTTAAAATTTTATCTTCCTTAGCATTTGGTGGCCTTTCATTCTTTTGGTTGTGAGACCTATTCATTGTAATAATCGCCCTGTTCCATTTCAGAACTTTTTCTTGTTTTCCATTCTTAAATTATAGTGACTTATCCTTGTCCTTGTTTTATAGATGCAATATCCTTTTGCCTGCTAATTTTTTAAAATAAACTTTATTTTTTATAGCAGTTTTAGGTTCACAGCAAAATTCAGTGGAGGGTATGGGGGTTTCCCCCATTCCCCTGCCCCTACGCATGCACAGCCTACTGTTATCAACGCCCCCCACCAGAGTGGTGCATTTGTTACAATGGATGAACCTGTATTGACACGTCATGTTCATCCAAAGTCCGTAGTTTATATTAGGGTTCACTCTTGGGGTTGTATAATCTATGAGTTTGAACAAATTTATAAGGGCACGTACCCCCATTGTAGTATCATACAGAATGATTTCACTGCCATAAATATCCTCTGTGCTTTGCATGTTCATCCCTCTGCCCGCAATCCAACCACTGATCTTTTTTACTTTCTCTCCATAGTTTGCCTTTTCCAGAATGTCATATAACTGGTGTCTGCAGTATGTAGTCTGCTCAGATTAGCCTCTTTCACTTAGTCATATGCATTTAATTTTCCTCCATGTCATTTCCAGGCTTGATAGTTCATTTCATTTTAGGGGTGAATAATATTCCATTGTTTGGATGTACTAAAGTTTATCCATTCACCTACTCAAAGACATCTTGGTTTCTTTCAAGTTTTGGTAATTATGAATAAAGCTCCTATAAACGTGCTTGTGCAGGGTTTTTGTGTATGTGTGTGTGGATGGAAATTTTAAACTCCTTTGCATAAACACGAAGAAGTATGATTGTTGGATTATATGATAAGTGAGAGTATGTGTTTAATTTTGGAAGAAGCCGCCAAACTGGTTTCCAAAGTGGTGTACCTTTTGCATTCCCACCAGCAGTGTATGAGAGCTCCTGTTTATACCCATCCTCAGAAGCATTTGGTATAGTCAGTGTTCTGGATTTTAGCCATTCTAGTAGGTAAGTAGTGGTATATCTCATTGTTGTTTAAATTCACATTTCTCTGATAACATAATGTTGAACTTCTTTCCATATGTTTATTTTTTATCTGTATATCTTTGTTGAATTGTCTGTTAAGCTCTTTTACCTAATTTTAGAATCAGGTTGTTTGGTTTTGTTGTTGTTGAGTTTTAAGAGTCCTTGGATATTCAGTCCTTTGTGAAACTTTTTTTTTACAAATGTTTTCTTTCAGTATGTGGCTTATTTTTTCATTCTCTTGGCAGTGTCTTTCAGAGAGCAGAAATATTTAAATTTAATGAAGTCCAGCTTATCAACTCTTTGATGGGTTGTGCTTTTGGTGTTATATCTAAAAAGTTATCACCGAACCCAAGGTCATCTAGATTTTTCTCATATATTATCTTCTAGGAGTTTTAAAGTTTTGTGTTTTACATTTAGGGGTGTGATCCATTTTGATTTAATTTTTGTGAAAGGGATAAGGTCTAGGTCTAGATTCATTTTATGAATATGTACATCCTATGGTTCAGAACCATTTGTTGAAAGATTATCTTTTTATCCATCGTATTACCTTTATTCCTTTTTTTTTTTTTTTTTTTTTTTTTTTTTGAGACAGAGTCTCACTTTATTGCCCAGGCTACAGTGAGTGCCGTGGCATCAGCCTAGCTCACAGCAACCTCAAACTCCTGGGCTCAAGCAATCCTACTGCCTCAGCCTCCCAAGTAGCTGGGACTACAGGTATGTGCCACCATGCCCGGCTAATTTTTTCTATATATATTAGTTGGCCAATTAATGTCTTTCTATTTATAGTAGAGATGGAGTCTCGCTCTTGCTCAGGCTGATCTCGAACTCCTGAGCTCAAACGATCCGCCCACCTCGGCCTCCCAGCCTTTATTCCTTTTTGAAGATCAGTTGACTATATTTATGTGGGTGTATTTCTGGGCTCTCTATTCTGTTACATTGAGTTATTGGCTATCCTTTTGCCAATATCACACTGTCTTGATTACTGTAGATTTATGCCCAACTTAAAAAAATTTTTTTTGAACACAGAAAAATGTTGAAAGGTGGGTACAATAAATATCCTCTACCTACCAACCATTCTAAGATTCAACCATTTCTAACATTTGATGCAACTTTAAATATCTCTCTATAGACCTCAAAACTTTTAAAATAATCTTTTCTGTTTACCAAATTATTTCTATTTCTTCTAGTGTCAGTTGTCCGATTATTTTTCTTGGTTATTCTCTTTCATACTATTAGTTTTCCTTAAAGGAATAATTCTTAGTTGTTTGTAGATTTTTTTAAAGACTAGATTAGTCGGCCGGGCACGGTGGCATTGGTCGGCCGGGCACGGTGGCTCACGCCTGTAATCCTAGCATTCTGGGAGGCCGAGGCAGGCAGATTGCTCGAGGTCAGGAGTTCGAAACCAGCCTGAGCAAGAGTGAGGACCCCGTCTCTACTATAAATAGAAAGAAATTAATTGGCCAACTAATATATATATATAGAAAAAATCAGCCAGGCATGGTGGCGCATGCCTGTAGTCCCAGCTACTCGGGAGGCTGAGGCAGTAGGATGGCTTGAGCCCAGGAGATTGAGGTTGATGTGAGCTAGGCTGATGCCACGGCACTCACTCTAGCCTGGGCAACAAAGCAAGACTCTGTCTCAAAAAAAAAAAAAAAAAGACTAGAGTGGTTAGTGTGTGGGTTTGTCAGTGTTTCCTGTGCAGTTGTGTAATGATTATTCCATAAATTGCTGTGAGTTTCCACTGCTTCCCTAATGCATTTTACTCTTCAGCGGGAATGTGACAGTAGGCTCTGTGTGAGAGAACAGGGTGTGTTGGTTGTGAGGCTTGGGTGTCGATGTGGAACAGGCAATCAGCCTAGGACCTCTGCTATAATTACCAAAGATACAACTGACTTCAGTGTATTTCTGTCACTGAGCAGAATAATGTTTCCTTTTTTTCCTCCTACATATCTGTTGTATGATTCCAGCATTATCTTAAACATTATTTACTTGTCTCATAGATTTCTAAACACAGGACTGTTGTTGAGTTAGAAAAAGGTACCCCCTCTGGAAAGACACAAAAGATTTGGTTAACAAGAATATAGCTTAGATTTCAGCCCCTGTTAAATCCTTTTCTGGGAACCTATGTGCGTGCAGTTTACAACCTACACACCCGTGTATGGTGGCCTTGGCCATATCCAGGAACTAAGATCCTCTCCCAGAGTATAGTTCTTTTTGGACTTTTGGGGAGCTCTATCAGGGCAAGGGGAGATAGACAGAAGGCTATAGTAGCCTTCCTAGGGCCTACCCCAGGTCTGACCTAAATATAATTTCTACCTTGTTACCAGCAAAATTCCTCCAATATACATAAGTATAAGTTTCTAAAAAATTATTTCTAAATATTTAGGGGGTACAGATGCTTTTTTTAGATGGATATATACTATATAATGCTGAAGTCAGGGCTTTAAGCATGTTTGCCACCAGGTCAGTGTTCATTGTACCATACAGGTAAGTTTTTTTCCCCACTCCCTCCCCCCTTCCTCTTCTTAGTTTCCAATGTCCTTTACATCTTTTTGTGCCTGTGTGTACCCATCGTTTAGCTCCCACTTATGAGTGAGAACATGCATAAACACAACTATTTCACTCCTCTGATAAAAAGAGGGAAATGTACATTTGAGGCCTCAATCCTGAATGAAATTATATTAATAATTTCATCAATATTAAAGAGGAAATAATTTCATTAATATTAAAGAGGAAAATCATGAGGGGGAGTGACTGGAGGGGTTGGGACAAGGGAAGACTAAAACTAAGTTCAAATGTCCAGATGAAAGTAGGAAGTGTGGAGATAAAACTCAGGGAAGTGTGAGGGTTAGAGATAGCATCTGTAGAATCAGCTCCGTGGAGGGGATCCCTGAACCTCTGAAAGTTGAAGAAATCCAGAGGCCCCAAGCAGAGAGAGCAGGAGTCTTGTTAAATCCCATAAAATTGGTGAAGGAGTGAAGAATTTATGGAGTTAAGAGAATAAACATTTTTGGCATGGAAGAATAATCTTTGCCGTTTTATATTATGTGGGTCCTACATTTATAACTACTCAAAGTTTGCTCATTGGCCATAGGAAAAAGTCAGAACTGTTGTGCATGGCAAAATGTTTCCTCCAGGATCTGGCCATTGTGTAACTGCCACTAATTCCCAGCTTTGCTTTACATGCCTGCATTTCCAGACCCTTTGTGGTTCCTTGAACACCGAGTTCTCCCATGTAGTCTGTAACTTTGAACATAGGAATTTATCTCATTCTTTCCAACCAGTCTGAATAATGCATTTGCCACCTCCTAAATTCAGCTAGAGATCTGTTTGCCATGGGAAGCATTCCTACCTGTAGCCCGTGTTGAGTTGATTCATGACTTCATCTTCCTCACTTTGCACCTTGCCCTTAAGTTGTGCTGCATTTGTTCAATTACTTGTCACAAAACCATTTCCTTTTGTAACTGTCCTTATCATCTTATCTACATTGCTTGATAACTTAACGGAAATGCTTAGCGATCGCCAGCTAAATGAATTATGTCTGTGCTGTATCCTCTAACCTCCATTCTTTGGCACATTCCCTGTCCCTTTAGCTGTCTTTTACATGTTAGCCACTTTCACTCTTCGAATTCAGAAAATCCCATCTGAAAGGTGTATCTGCTCAGAGGCTATGATAGCAGTCCGTTTATTTCTCCTGACAGTCATGCAATGTACGCTATGTATGGGGCACTGCAGAGACACTGGGGATGGACCAAAGCAGAGCTGGTTCCTGCCATTGTGGAGCTGATTATTTAGTGGGGCAAACTGACATTAGTCACATGCTTATACAGACAGGTGTAATCATGTTTTTTGAAGGAGGGTGACATGATGCTAGCAGAACCTCTAATCAGGGAAGTGGACTGTTAGGGAGGTCAGGGACAGCTGCTTCTGAGAAAGTGACACACAATTGAAATCAAATAGGAGGAGAGGGGAGAGTGATCGAGCAAGAGTTATCAGTATGTGCAAATGCCCTGTGGCTGGCAAAAGGAATAGGATGGACCGAAAGAAGTCAGTGTGGCTAGAAGTGAGGAGCATAGTGAAGAAGATGTTGGGTAGCAGCAGGCATCAACGTCTGCAGTGTTCTCTGGGCTGTGCCAAGCAGCTCTTAGCTTTAGTGTGCAGGCTCGGGGCCCAGACTGCTGGGTTTGTATCCCGACTCTAGCACTTATGTTCTGTGTAACCTGGGAAAGTCAATTTGCCTCAGTTTTCTCATCTGTAAAATGAGCCATCATATCAGTACTTAACCTGATGAAGGTTAAATGAGTTAGTATTAAAAGCATTTAGAACAATTTCCAGCACATAGCACTATGGTAATTGTTAGCCACCATTATTATTCCAGAAAAAAATATGTGTCTGTGTGTGTGTGTGTATGTATATAGGATTTCCGTGACTTAGTGTAAATATTTCCTTGTATCTAATCTTGCCGATATTTATTCTGGTAATATTCCTAGGAAAAACATTCTATGTTGGAAAGGAGAGAAAGAGAAGAGAAATTAAGAGATTGTTTCTCTAATTTTCTCTTTGAAGCTGTAATTTTGAGACTTATGAAGACTTTGATACAGTTTAAAAACCTGTGTGTATAAAGAATTATTTTCTTTTTTCCATTTCTTATCCCTATTTTAGATCAGGAAGACCCAGTAGGTAGCATTTTTCTGCAGGCTAAGAAACAGTGTGCTTCAAGTACCTAAATACATTTATTCAGCACCTCTTGACCCCTTAAGTTGAGGTGGACGTGCAGTAGCAGAAATCTCGCTGATAAAAGCCTCCTTATTCAGGTCACTAACTACTATTAAGACATACTTGCATAAAGGGTATAAAAGGGATTTCATTTCAAGCACCATTGAGTTGTGAAGGTAAAAATTATACATAATTTGTTTCATTGGAACTGTTATTTAAGAGGCCTTATTGATTTCATCAGTGACCACATATAACTTGTAACATTTCCTTCAATGATAATTTTGATTCCAATTATTTTAAAAGAGCATCCAAAGCACAAATAGGTGAAAAAGAGAGATTTCGTCTAGAATCGCTTTTTTTTTTTTTAATTGGGTGCCTGCTTTATTTTAGGCTATTTGGTGGGAGTGGAGCCTGGTGTGTGCGTGTATGTGTGTGTGTGTGTGTGTTTCACAAGTATTACCAAACGTAGTGGTTCTTAGAAGGTATTGCCTTTTGAATACATTTGGACCAGGAAACAGTATCTCCCTTTATCTCCCTTTGTCATTGTTAATTAGGAAAAATTGCCAGATTCCCCAGTGGTAGCATGTCTAATTTAATAACCTGAGAGGCTGGTGCTTGAAAATATAATGAAATGTACTAAATACCATGGCAGTTTTATAATTACTTATACAAAACATATTGTAACTAATCTTTGGTGATTAAAAAAGACTGTTATAAAGCACAAAATACAGTCAGATGAGAACTGCAGCTCTATTTTCATAATTCAATATAATTACCAATCATGAAATTTTTCTTGAGTATTGGCTGATGGGCCACAATTTGTTTGAAGAGGAAGAATATCAGTCAACAAACCTTCTTTCTAGATATTTTATCAGTTCTGTAAAAAACACACAAAAATAAATTTAGTGGAAGTGTCTCTCTTTTTCTTTAGAAAAGTCTTTACCATTTGATTTTTATTATCAGCCTAAGTGATTGTCCTATCAGATTTGTTGATTTTACTTGATGTTTTGGTGTCTTGTAAATACTGCCTGAGACAACATTTTAGAAAATTAAGTCTTTCGCAATATTTTATTTGTTTAAAAAAATATAGAGCTGTCATTATAGAATAGTGAGTTTTACTTGTGCGGAATCCCAGTTTGCATCTTCCCTAGTTCTGTGACCTCACAGAAAGATGAAATTTGATAGATGATTTAACCTTGGAGTCTCATTTTCCTTATCCAAAAACACAGGCATGATTATGCTGAGGATTAAATAAAATTTTACAGTAAATCACATCACCTGCACACTGCAGGTATCAAAAAATGTTTTTCTTCCTATAAACCTTTTCCACTTGAGAAAACATCCATGATGCGGGAGCAGGAACAAGGGAAGATCATGTAATGTGTGATTTTGAAGCAATCATACAACATTAGCTTATGTTTAAGTGCCTTTAATTTAGTAGGAAGAGTAGCTAGTTCTAAATGTGTGGGTAATGCTTGAGCATGGTGATTCAGAGTGTGGATGTGTGCCAGAGAGACCTTAATTTTGTTCTTTTTTTGTTGTTGCTTTTTTTGAGACAGAGTCTTACTCTGTTGCCTTGTTAAAGTGCCATGGCGTCAGCCTAGCTCACAGCAACCTCAAACTCCTGGGCTCAAGCAATCCTCCTGCCTCAGCCTCCCGAGTAGCTGGGACTACAGGCATGTGCCACCATGCCCGGCTAATTTTTTCCATATATTTTTAGTTGTCCAGCTAATTGCTTTCTATTTTTTTAGTAGAGATGGGGTCTCCCTCTTGCTCAGGCTGATCTTGAACTCCTGAGCTCAAAGGATCCACCTGCCTTGGCCTTCCAGAGTGGTATGAGTACAGGTGTGAGCCACCGCATCTGGCCGAGACCTTAATTTTGAATCTCGACTCTGATATATGAGTTTTGGGACTCTGGGGAGATGACTTAATCTCCGGGAGCCTTATTTTCCTGATCTGTAAAATAGAAATAGTATCACTTCCTAAAGGACTAAATAGTGAAGGTTAAATAAGTTGAAGCATGTCATACAACAAGGGACCTGTGAATATTTTTCTGTGTGTGTATATTTTAGGTGTGTCTCTCATAATTCATAACCCTGGAGAGGCCTTTTGCTTCACTCTTCTGCCTCTTATTTCTAGCGTTAGTATCTGAAATTCCCTTAAGGTAAAATATGGGGTTTTAGTCCCCTTTTAGCTACCAGTTTGGCTATGCAAATATCATAGGACTAGTTTAGCTAATTATTTTGAATAGATTTGTGATCAGTGGTGGAATCATATTTTTTTTCTATTAATGATAGTAGCAAAGATGTTCAAAAGGGAGTAGAAACTAATAACACAAGTTCTTCCAAAGAAGAGAAATGTCTCCACAAAGTTTTTCCAAAATTACCAATTTTGGGATAGTTTCAGGGCATTGAAATGATGGAAAGGCCAAAGTTTTGCGTGTCTTCAAAAATATTCACAATTTTTCTTCCCTAGCACAGACCAAATTCTCTGCAAATGTCCTTCGTTTCATTCTTTTTTTTTTTTTTTTTGCTGAACATCAGTTAAACATTTAATAGAATACAAAGGCTCAGAAATGCTCCCTGCCATCAAAATATTCATAGATGGGGTGTAGAGCAGTGGGGGCAGATACACAAATGGATACTACTAATACCCTGTATTAAGGACAGTGATCAAGAAATGCAAAGTGCTATGGGGACATGAGAAAAGGGGCACCCGGCCCAGCTGGGGGAAAACCAGGAAGGGATTATGGAGGAGGCGCTGAATAGGGATTGGTTCTCAATCAGAGATAGTTCTATACTCCTAGCAGGTGTTTAGAGTACATAGGGGCATTTTTGGTTGTCACAGCGATTGGGGAGTGGCATTCTTGGTCTTCAGTGAGTGGAGGCCAGTAATGCTGACTGCCCTTCTATGTCCAGGATAATCCCACACAGCAAAAACTGTTCTTTCCCAAAGGCCAGTGAGAATCATTGAGTGAAGAGGGGAAATAAGGTGTTCTGGGGAGCACGGAGCAGCATTTATGTCCTGTGTATACTATAGTGTGGAATAAAATTGCTTTGAATGAATTTTGTAGTATTTGTGAAAATAACAGCAGTTAGAAATTGGGAATATTCTTTTTCTGTCTGTTCCTTTTTGCTGGGATGCCCTGAACTGCTTTTTCAGTCCCATGACTTTCCCAAATCCTAAGGTACTGATGCATGTTGGCTTTGCATATGCCTCTTGGTGAGGCCCAGGCTTCTCAAGCCCCTGGAGAAATCAGTCTGCTCAGATCACTCTCAGAATGATGAAACCCCAGGAAAGAACATTTTCAATTTTTTTTTCCTTTCCAACAGACTGCTAAGTGAAGAAGGGGCCAACTATAAAACAGCATTGACATTTTGAACCAGAAAATCTGTTTTTCTTTGCTTTGATACATTTTAAAATTAAATAGATTTGCTCAGACTTCCAGAACAGTTAATAAAGTTGTCCATGGCTATGGCCTAGAAGCATAGAAGACACCAGGAGAAATAATTAAGTTGCATACATGGAGGAGAGGGAGGAAAGGAAGAGGAACAAGAGAGATGAGTCTAGGAGGCTCTGGCCCTAGGTGTGGGCCCAGTGATCACGGAGGATATAGCCCGATAGTGAAGACACAGACAAGGAGCCCCCAGTATTTCAGCAGAAATGCAACTTCTGTGATGATATATGCGAAGGTTTTCAGACTCGACTCAATTCAATGTCAGGGTTTTGCAGAGAAGTCCAGGATACTGCTTCGGGATGGAGGGGGGTAGGTAAAATAAGTGGGAAGAAGGGCAAGGAGAGGCCAGGTGAGCCGGTTCCTACTCTGCATTTTAGCAGGTATCTCTGACTATTGTGTATGTTGGAGTTCTGTGTGAGATTTTATTTTGAAATAATGGGAAAAAATTACTTTAAAAGCTATTTGGAAGTTTCTAGTATTGGCAAAGAGCATCAAAATGCACATTCCTAGTGGCAGTTGTTTGTTTAGAAATTAACCTGTTGTGCAACTTTGATCAAATGCCTTACCTCTCTGGGCCACTGTTTTTTTCTTTTTGTTTGTTTGTTTGTTTTTTACTCTGGGTAATGAGGAGAGTTCAGATTGAAATTTTTAAGGATCTTTTTAGCTCTAACATTCTGTGAAGTTTTTAATGTATTAGTCAGTTTACTGCTTTTTCTGAAGGAGAATGATTTGGTAGCCTAAGTATGGATTGGCTCATGGGAACTAGTAGATGAGCCACAGGGAAGACGTAGGAGAGTCTAGATTTTTCATCTGAAAGTTATAAGAAGGTGTGAAAGTAAGACAAGGTTATTTATGGAGGTCCACAGTTTCCAAGGCTCACAGTTGCTAGTGGTTTCATCAAGGCAGAACGTCTCAACAAACTAAGAATGGGAGCCCCAATTCATCAGTGTACCAGTGTTCTAGTTCAGGTCTTTAATTGGGGCAGTTAGTGGGCCAGTTTTCTACTGGGTAGATATGTTGGTTTTTATGAAGTAACCAGAACCTTTACAATGGGATGATCTGGAAAGAGTCCTTTCAACTCATTTGGTAAATGTTTTTAGTTCTTTTGGACACAGCCGCATTGGGGTATGAATTTAGTTTTCTACGGATCACTTGATTAAGCAATATCCTTGATGTGGCTGTGCTTCCAATGCAAGGATATAGAAACATTATGCAGCCTGTCTAGCCTGACAATTTCATACATTCACTTCCCATTTTCCTATTAGCATTTTAAAAATTGTGTTACTCATTTGACCTCCATTCATTTTAAGCATATTATCCTGGCTGAATGTTCAAGCTGCTTGTTAAGGAGCAGTGCCTCTGGGTTCTGTTACCATCTCCTCTATTTGCCTGGGTAGGTCCCTTGGCCATTTGCTAGTAATTTAAAATGGTTTTGCAGGATTGCTGGATTTAAGCTGGCTCTCTGTTTGTTTTGAAATGTACTGGCTGGCATTGTAGTAGTTTGTTTAGAACATTCTGTGCATTAAAGAGAGAAATGAAATACCCCAGCAGAAGGTCACAGCCCAGCACATCTTTATGCAGTGATTACAAAACCACACACTGAAATTGTTCTAAGCACTACATGTAGGTCACTTTAGTTCATTTAAGCCTCACAACTACCTGGTGAGGCAGGAATCACCATCATCATCATCATCATCATCATCATCATCATCCCATGATTATAGTTGAGGGAATTGAGGTTTAGAGAGGTGAAATAACCCATCCAAAGTCTCATAAGCTAATTTCTATTGGTTAGTAAACTTCCTTAGCTAACTTCTGCTTGGTGGTTGTTTGTAGAAATTATAAAGGTGTATGACAATATATTTTTCAGTCACGAGTGCGCTGTTGTAGTCTAATATACCAGATTTTTGTACTAATTTAAATTATAATGAGAGCACATAACTTTTATTAGATGAATTCACACTCAAGTCTAGTTAAATGTCATGGACATCAAGAGAAGCTGACTATTATTTCGCAGGAGCTTTTGGTTTGGGGCTGGCATCTTCATAGTTTTTTGCTAATGCATTCATTCTCACAAAGCAGCGTGGTTTGGTCTATAGCCCCTTAACTACCGAATGCATGGCCACCGCTGTCTCTCAATTATGTTTTGTGATTGTGTAGTAGAGAATACTCCAGTTCTTTCCTTTGTTATATCTCAAAGCAGCTTGGAAGCTTGAAGTCTTTATTTCTTTCAGTGAGCGCTTGCAGACCAAGAGTGAGAGAAAAGGATTCATTAGACATTGTTTTTCAGCTTTTCTAACAAGGAAGTAAAGCAAATAGGTGGGTTCAAGTGATGTCAAGTATCAATGCCTATTTGTTTTTTACGGCCCAGCACAATTACTGCTTTCAGAATACCCTCAGTATTTAACATTGCCTTGACTTCGAACTATGCAGTTGTAAGAGTGGCTGGTATTCACAGGGATACACTAAAATAGCACATCATTAAAGCATCGTGACTGATGTATGCCAAGTTCACCTGTACTCCTCTAGGAAGTTTGTCAGAAGTTTTCCCTCTTTTGACCTCATTGGATCTTATAAACAGCCATAAATCTTTATCAGAAGTAGGTAGGGGATGTAAGTCATTAATAAATAATTTCTTCTGTGTACTTTGCCCCAATATTCCCTTCCTTCTGCATGTCTATACATTAACGTATACCGATTTCTTGTACCTTTGTTCATACCATGCTCAGTAGTTATTTTCATTTAATTTATGTATGTGCAAATTGTCTCTTATAGTGTATGAGAGCAGTGAATTATATTCATTTTTCAACATAAAGGTGTTTGATTTCTCTTGGTATAGAAGTACTGCAAACCTATTACGTAAAGAACAAAGGGAATCGTAAAAAGTTGGAAGGCAGGCAAAACCAAACCCATCCCATAAAACAATCATCACTAATACTTTGTGTTTCTAAGTCTCTTTGTTTTAAGCATTTAAAAAATATATTTGTTTTTAGAATGCGTGTAAAATTGTTTTTTTTATATATTGTAGCATAGCAGTTTTCTGTGCTAAAAAACAACCTCTCTAAATGTCATTCCCAGTAACTGTATGGCATTATGTTAAGAAATATTCAACATACTTTTTTCTGCTATTAAACTAGGGAAGAGAAGAATTCTGAATATATTTGAGGCTACATATCTTCACCCAACAGCCTATTTCCTAACAATGAAATATGAGACGTTTAACCACTGGTAGGCACAGCACAGAATGTAGGCTCTGGAGCAGGGTCTTTTGAAGTCCCCTGCTATGCCAGACATTGACGATTTGGGGTGGAGGTTGGGGATTTCTTGGGGGTGTCAGGACAGCAGCTCTTTATCAGCCTATAAGATGTACCAATAAACCGGCTGGCTGAAACTTAGTCCTGGCTTTTCTTTTAGAGTCTGGACCAAGACAAGGATACCTGCTGTAACAATTATTATTCTAGAAAATTCTAACCAATTAAATGATAAGCATCAAAAAGAAGAAAGAAGGGAAGAAATAAAATCTATAGGTGATGTAATTGTCTAGCTAGAAAAACTATAGAGAATCAATTGGAAAGTCAGAATTGAGAATTTTATAAGTGATCAGATTCAAAACAAGTATACAAAAATAAATAACATTACCACAGAGGAGCAAAAACATGACAGAGCCTTTGATGGAATAAATTCTGTTTAAATTGTTTCTGTAAATATAAAATCTCTAGAAAAAACTTTCATAAATGTCTAGGAATCTACATAAAAAAACTTTAAAACTTTACTAAGAGCCATGAAAAACTTGGATAAATGACAAAACATACTGTGTTCCACATTGAAAAATTCATTATTATTAATGATATTAAAATTTACTCTAAACCATAGTAAAACAGATTGACCAATAGGAAAGAATTGATATCCCAGAAATAGACCTAAGTATTTAATTTTATGTACCATGGATAATATTGTGAGATGTTGTGGGGTACTATTGTGGAAGGGAGGATATATGTGGAATCAGACAAGCATGGATTAGAATCCCAAGTCTGCCAAGTTTTATGTATTTCTCTGCTGTATTTCTATGATTCAGATATATGCGATATTGAGTCCCTGATTTACTAATACTGTTAATATGTAAGCAATCCTTGGTTATAACAGTGGTAATTGTTTGTTGTGGGAAGTGTGGAAACAGAAAAAGTTATGAAGGACAAATTTAGAATGACCCATGATTCTATTACTTGAAAATAAAAATAATTTAGATTTTGATATCTTTTTTTGTCTAGATTCTTTTGTCACTTAGGTGTGCACTTGAGTTTCAGAATTAATATGTTTAATGCAATTTCAGTAAAGCACTGAATTTTTTAGAGTCTCAGTTTAATGTAATGAAATTGTTTCAAAAGTTAAATAGAAGACTGAACAATAAGAATAATTTTAAAATATGTTTTAAAAAGAGGAAAACTTAGGGGAGTCTTTCCCCTACCAGTTTTACTGTGTTGTAAAACTTCCAAAATTAAAATTGTGCAAAATTAGTAGATTTGTGATATCATAGATAGCCTAGAAACTGAATTTAGAGTTTAGAAGAATCTAGAATATATTAAAATTTAGTATATATTTAGTATATATTATATTATATATAGTAATAGTATATATTACTATTATACTATTTATACTATTAAAATAGTATATATTAAAATTTAGTATATATTATATATAAAATTGCTATTATCATGAGAGAAAGCATATAGCAAATTTTTCTGGGATAAAAATATTAGATCCTACAGCCTATATTATTTTGATATAGCAAAATGAATTTCAAACTAATCTCATTAGGTTGAACTCATTATGGTTTTTAATTACCACATGTGTAATTTTCATACAAGCTCTCTTTACCTTAGCCTGTGCCCTTCTTGTAATGGTTTGCTTTATTTTAAAAGGGCAATATCTTCTTTTATATTACTGAGAACCTGAAGTATACAATTACATTTTTTTGCAGTGAATCTTTTTTAGAAAGGTGACTTTTATTTCAGAGCATTACTGTTAACATGCTTTTCTTGTGCTGTAGAATAATTTCATATGCCTACGATAATCTTTTTCTCTTATCCTTACAGAGAATGTAATAATTATTTTGTTGTAGCAGAGTTGAGTTTTTCTTGCTTTGTAGAGGGCTTCTAAGATCTTCTCATGGCATATACTCAGATACCCACCCTGACTTATGTCTGATTTATTTTGTTTTCGTTTTTCTTTGCTTTGTATACTGTAGATGTTCACTGAGTTCCTCTTCATGATTCAGTTTATTTTGGAGAGGATTTTACTAATTTGCATTTCTGTGGTCCCTTAAATTAGAATTTTGAATTGTATAGCTCATACAACTGTTTCATCAAATAACAACTGGAAATACATGCAAAGTTGCTGACACCCTTAGCATTTTAATTGTTGAAGGGAGAGGGATTGTCTCAAGATTATCCAAGAATCCTGTGGCTGAATAATTGCTCCATTGGAACGTTCTATTTATTTTATTTAATTGCCCTTGATAGAGTAAATCTGTCATGAACCTTAATATTTTTCTGATTACCTAACAATTCCCATACTTGTTTTGCGATATGTTGAATATATTCAGTGATTTCAGCAATGTTAGAAAATTCTAGAAAGAATTCTCAATGTAAAATTAATTGTGACTTACCATGAGTAAGAGTGTCAGATGACTTCTGGGAGAATGAAGGAGGAGGTTGATTCAATTATTGTTAAAAAGTAATAGATCAGTGATCAGTTGATAATCACTGATGATAAAGTCCAATACACCAAAATCTTAAGCTTTCTCTATTGTGCAAAAATGGTGTCTGTACTCTTTTTTAAAAAAAGCTTACAATAAAATTATTGTTTTCCTTTCCTTCTGCTGCAGTTGTTGAGAGGGTTCAGTGGTTAGTAATTCCTTTGCCTATTTTTAAACGGCGTGAGAATGTGCTTGAGAGATGAGTATTTTTTTCTTCATAAAATACTCTTGTAATAATCATTTTTGATGTGCTGATCTTTTGTCTGAATTTCCAACATGTTATAAAAATGGTCATATAATAAGCTTTATATCATAAACAGAATTATGCTGTATCCCTTAAGGTTTTCTAATTAGGCACTTAATAAGAAAATTTGTTATTGTATTTGACTTAAAGGACTAGGTGTATCTATTCAGACAATATTGGGTTTTGAATGAAGCTTTTTTAAAGGGAACAAAATGCACCCATAGGATTACATCACTAATGTGCACAACTCTCGGTTTTTTAAGATAATAATTTTAATCCATTTGTTAATAAAGATCTGATTTCAGAGTTCCGTAATATCAAAGATTTATTTAGCTTATAAAACCTATAGCAAACCTTCCATTCATATATTTTGAGATAGAAAATAGATCAAGACAATGTTTGTCTTATGACAGTTAATAAAGAAGAATTAATTAGAGTGGCCATTAGGATTTTTTAATTGCAGAATATTAAGAGGTACAAATGTTTTGACTACATGATTTGCTTTTGTGCAGTTTGAGTCAAAGGTATGTGTGCCTATCACTAAGGCAGCGTGCCTTATACCCATTATGTGTAAATTTATCCGTTTTCTCCTCCCTTCTACCACCTATTTTGTTTCTGTTGAGTTTTACTACCATATATGAACATGGGTATTGATCGATTAGTTCCAATTTAATAGTGAGTTTATGTGATATTTTTCATTCTTGTGATACTTCGCTTAGAAGAATGGTCTCTAATTCCATCCAGGTTGTTACAAGAGATATTAGTTCACCATTTTTTATGGCAGTGTAGTACTCCATAATATACTTATATCACATTTTATTAATCCACTCATGTATTGTTGGCACTTGGTTTGATTCCACATCTTTGTGATTGTGAATTGTGCTGCAGTAAACATTGGAGTACATGTATGTTTTTGATAAAATGACTATTTCTTTGGGTTAATGCCCAACAGTGTGATTGCTGGATCAAATGGTAGGTCTACTTTTAGTTCTTTGAGGTATCTCCATACTATTTTCATAGAGGTTATACTAGTCTGCAGTCCCTCCAACAGTGTCTAAGTGTTCCCTTCTCTCCACATCCATGCCAGCATTGGTTGGTTGGGGACTTTTTGTTAACAGCCATTCTCATGGGGATTAGTTGATATCTCATTGTGGCTTTGATTTGCATTTCCCCAATGATTAGAGACTTTGAGCATTATTTCGTATGTTTATTGATCATTAGTCTATCTTCTTTTGAAAAGGTTATGTTCATGTCTTTTGCCCACTTTTTTGTGGGGTTGTTTGATTTTTTCTTGCTGATTTATTTGAGTTCTGTATAGATTCTGGTTATCAGCTCTTTATCAGATGTAGAGCATGCAAATATTTTCTCCCATTCTGTAGGTTATCTATTCACTCTATTGATTGTTTACTTGGCTGTACAGAAGCTTTTTGTTTAATTAAGTCCCATTTGTTAATTTTTGTTGTTGGTGTGATTGCCTTTGGGGTCTGCATAAATTCTTTGCCTAAGACTGATATCTAGAAGAGTTTTTCCTACATTTTCTTCTAGAATTGTTATAGTTTCATGTCTTAGGTTTAAGTCTGTTATCCATTGTTAATTAATTTTTATAAGTGGTGAGAGTTGTGGGTCCTGTTTTAGTCTTTTACGTGTGCCTATCCAATTTTCCCAGCACCATTTATCTAATAGGGCTTCTTTTCCCCAGCGTATATTGTTGTCTGCTTTGTCAAAGATCACATGGCAATATGAGGATGGTTTTATATCTGAGTTCTCTGTTCTGATCCATGGATCTGTGTCTCTGTTTTTGTGCCATGATGTTTTGGTTACTGTAGCCTTGCAGTATAGCTTAAAATCTGATGAAGTGATGCCTTCTGATTTGTTCTTATTGCTTATGGTTGCTTTGGCTATTTAGAGTCTTTTCTGGTTCCATACGAAGCAAAGAACTAGCTTTCCTTGATCTTTAAAAAACAACATTGGTATTTTAGTGGGGATTGCCTTGAATCTGTAGATCACTTTTGGTAATGCAGACTCTTTTTTTCAATATAGACATTTTAACAATGTTGATTCTACTGATCCATGAGCATGATATGGTTTTCCATCTTTTTACATCCTCTGCAGTTACCTTCCTTAGTGTTTCATAGTTCTCCCTGTAGAGGTCTTTCATCTCCTTAGTTAAATATATTTTATTTTCTTTGTTGCTATCGTGAAAGGTATTGAGTCTTTGATTTAATTCTCAGCTTGACTGTTGTTGGCATATATGGATACTACTGATTTGTGTACATTGATTTTGTAGCCTAAAACTTTGCTAAATTTGTTTATTAATCCCAGGAGTCTCTTGGTAGAGTCTTAATGTACGAATTTCCACGTTTCATGTTCTAGTCCCCAAATTAGGGTAGGTGGGACTGGAATAATTTTAGCAAATATTCTTTAGAAATGGAAAGGAGTTTTCAACATGGCTTTCTGATGTCAGTAAGCTTGTCAAGGCTGCTCAATATCAGAAGTGATCCATAAATTTATATTTGAAAGTCTGTCACCAGGCAAAGTTTTCTGAAGTTTTTGATTTTCATGTGACAATATTGCTTGTGTATCTGTGTGGTTTCCTTCTGCATATGACTTTGCAGTAATGTGGAAATCACATAAAGGAAGAAAGCAAAAGCTATATATCTGTCTTACAGAGAAAAAAACTAGTTTTACAGACAGTTGCCTTGCCCTACATACTCAACCAAGTGACACAGCTAAGAGTAGAATCTGTTCATATGATTAAGTGATACAAGGCACGTTTTATTTCTATCACTAATTTCTATCCCAGTTAGCTCAACTATGCAGTTAGTCCAATGTGAATGACATGGCTAAAGATATAACCTAACCATTTTGGTGTTCTGATTATTTTTGGTCTATGGACAAGATCTTAGAAATAGCAGATGGTACAAGTGTCATGAATTGTGTCAAATATTAGCATCTCTGTGCCAGTTGTAGTTGATGATTCATCCATTACATAGGGCCACCAATAATAAAAACTCTCCAAATATAACCTCAGAATTTTTTGAATCACAAAAAAAAAAAATCAAAGTCAGCCAAAGATAGTGAGGCACACACAGAGCAATGGACATTTGAGCTGGTGTCAGCTAGTGGATATTCTGGGATTCAGAGAGCAAGTTCAGTGATCATGCTTGCCTCCTTCACAGAACCCTTTTCAAAAAACCTTCTCATTCTATTTTACGTCTTTATTAGATGTTTTAACTTACATTCAGGAATTAGCTCGCCACCTCCATCTTGAGATGCTAATCAAAATAACTAGTCATCTAAAGTGACTATCTAGAAAAGTTACACAATTAAATACCTTGGTACATGTGATAATTAATTCTGTGTACCACACATACAAATACCTATAGAAGTCACCCAAAAGGAAAAAATGTAATAAAAGCAAATCAATACAAAAAGTTAAAAAAACACAAGGGAAAGTAACGAGAAGAAAAGCAGACAAAAAACTACATGACTAACAGAAAACAATTAAAAAAATGGCAACAGTAAATTTTCTCTATCAATAATTATTTTATATGTGAATAGATTAAACTCCCCAATCAAAAGACATATAGTATCTGAATGGATAAGAAAATAAGACCCAACTAGTATTTATAAGAAACTCACTTTAGATTTCTGGACACACATAGACTGACAGTGAAGAGATGGAAAAATACAGTTCATGAAAATGGTAATCCAAAGAGAGCAGGAACAGCTATATTATATCAGAAACAATATACCGTAAGACAAAAACTGTCACAATACACAAAAAAGGAATTTTATAAGGATTAAAGGTCAATTCACCAGAAAGATAAAACAATTATAAATATATATGTACTCAATCAGAGCACCTAAATATGTAAAGAAAACATTGACAGATATGAAAGGAAAGATAGACAGCAATAAAATAATAATAGGAGACTCCAGTACCCCATTTTCAGTAATGGACAGAACATCCAGACAGAATATCAATAATAAACATATAACTTGAATAACACTATAAGTGGACCTAACAGGTGTATCCAGAATGTTCTATCCAACAGCAGCAGAATACATATTCTTCTTAAGCACACACCAATTCTTTCTTTAGGATGGATCACCTGTTAGGGCACAAAACAGATAGATCTTAATAAGTTTAATAAGATTGAAGTCAGACCAAATATATTTTCTGACCACAGTGAATGAAACTAGAAATCAATAGCAAAAGGAAAACTGTAAAATTCACAAAGATGTGGAAATTAAACAATACAAACAACCACTTGGTCCAAGGAAGAAATCAAAGAGGCAATTAGAAAATACCTCAAGACAAATGAAATGAAAACACAACATACCAAAACTTATGGGATGTAGCAAAAACAGTAATAAGAGGGCCATTCATTGAGATAAACACTTTAAGAAGGAGAAAGATTTCAAATACAAAACCTAATTTTATACTTCAAGGAACTAGGAAAAGAAGAACAAACTAAGCCCAAAGTTATCAGATAGAAGAAAATAACAAAAAATTAGAGAAGAAAAATGGAAAAAATTAGAAAAAACAATAGAAAAAATCAATGAAACTAAGAGTTTTTTTTTGACAAGATAAAGTTAAAAAAACATTAGCTCAATGAACTAAAAAAATGACTCAAATAAAAAGTGAAAGGAGAGACATTAGAAGGCATGGCACAGAAATAAAAGGAAAACTGAAGAGTACTATAAACATTTATATACCAAAAAACTGTATGACCTAGATGAAACGGACGGATAACTGGAAGCATACAACTTACTGGTGAATTCTCCCAAACACTTTAAGAATAATTAATGCTACTCCTCAAACTTTTCCAAAAACTTGAAGAGGAGGGAGCACTGTCAAACTTATTTATAAGGACAGCATTAAACTCATGTGAAAGCTAGATTAAGGACACTACAAAAGAAAAGACAATTCCAGGCCAATAACTGTGATGAACATAGATACAAAAAATCCTTAACAAAATACTAGCAAACCAAATTCAACAGCACGTTTAAAGGATTGTACACCATAACCAAGTAAGATTTATTCCTGGGATGCAAGGATTGTTTAATATACATAAATCAATTAATGTGATATACCACAATTAGGAATAACAACAATTATAAATATGTATGTACCTAACACCAGAGACCTAAATATTAATAAATAAAGAAAACATTGACACATATGAAGGGAAAAATAGCAGTAAAATAATAATAACATATTACTAAAAGAATAGAGGATAAAAATCACATGATCATCTCAATAGATACAGAAAAAGTATTTGACAAAATTCAGCACCCTTTTGTGATAAAAACTCCCAACAAATTAGAAATAGAAGGAAATTACCTTAGCATAATAAAAAGCCTTTTCATACATGAAAACTCTACAACTAATATCATACTGAATGGTGAAAAATGAAAAGCTTTTCCTCTAAGATAAGAAACAAGGCAAGTATGTCTACTCTCTCCACTTCTATTCAACATAATACTGGAAGTCCTAGCCAAGAGCTATTAGTCAAGAGGAAAAAGACATCCAAATTAGAAAAGAAGTAAAGTTATCTCTGTTTGCAGACAACACAATCTTAAATAAGAGAAAACCCTAAGGACTTAAAAAACTGTTAGAACTAATAAATTCAGTAAAGTGGCGGGATACAAAAATGGCATACAAAAATTGGTTGTGTTTCTTTACATCAACAATGAACTATATGAAAAGGAAATTAAGAAAACTTATTTACAATAGCACCAAAAAGAATAACATACCTAGAAATAAACTTAATTAAGGAAGTGAAAGTCTTGTATACTGAAAACTACAAATCATTGATGAAAGAAATTAAATGAGACACAGGCAAATGGAAGAATATCCCGTGTTCATGAATTGTAAGACTTACTACTGTTAAAATGTACATACTACCGAAAGCAATCTACAGATTCAGTGCAATCAATATTAAAATTCCAATGGCGTTTTTCACAGAAATAGAAAAAAAGATTCTGAAATTCATGTGGAACTACCAAAGACCCAGAATAGCCAAATTAACCTTAAGAAAGAAGAACAATGCAAGAGATATTAAACTTTCTTATATAAAAATATATAAAAAGGTATAGTAATCAAAATATCATGGTCCTGGCATAAAGGCAGATATATAGACATGTGGAACAGAATAGAGAGCCCAGAAATAAATGCACTAATATAAGGTCAACCAATCTTTGACAGGGGTTCCAAGAATAAATAATGGGGAGAGGATAGTCTTTCAATAAATAGAGTTAAGAAAACTGGATATCCATAAACAAAAAAATAAAATTGGACCCATATCCTATACTATACATAAAAATCAACTTAAAATGAATTAAAGACATATATGTAAGACCCAGAACTGTAAAACTTCTAGAAAAAAAGTGTAGGGAAAAAATCTTTGTAACATTGGTCTTGGAAATTATTTCATCGATATATTAAAAACAACAAAGCACAGGCAACAAAGACAGAAATAAAAAAATTGAATTACATCAAACTAAAATGATTCTGCACAGCAAAGGAAGCAATCAACTGAGGAAAAAGGCAACATACAGAATGGAAGAAAATATGTGCAAACTGTATGTCTGATAAGGGGTTAATATTCAAAATATATAAGGAACTCCTACAGCTCAATAGTAAAAAAAAGAAAATAGTGATAATGACAAAAACTAATGGGAAAATATATCATGTTCGTGGATTGGTAGAATCAATATTGTTAAAATATCCATACCCAAAATGATTTACAGATTCAGTGCAATTTCTATCAAAATACCAGCATCATATTTCACAGACTTCAAAAAAATAGTTCTATGCTTCATTTGGAACCAAAAAAGAGTCCTAATAGCCAAAACAATCTTAAACAAGGAACAAATCTGGAAGCATCACATTATCAGACTTGAAACTATACTATAAGCTTATAATAACCAAAACAACATAGTATTGGCACAAACATAGAGACACAGACCAATGGAGCAGAACAGAGAACCAAGATACAAAACCATTCTCATACTGCCAACTGATCTTTGACAAAGTAGAAAACAATACGCACTGGGGAAAAGAATTCCTGTTCAGTAAATAGTGCTTTCAAAATTAGATAGCCACATACAGAATATTGAAACAGAATCCATATCTATTACTACTCACAAAAGTTAATTCAAGATGGATAAAAGACTTAAACATAAGACGTGAAGCCATAAGAATTCTAGAAGAGAATGTGGCAAAAACTCTTCTAGATATCAGCCTAGGCAAAGAATTTATGAAGAAGACCCCAATGGTAATTACAGCAACAATAAAAATAAGTATAATGATGGGACTTTGATTAAATTGAAAAAGCTTCTGCATACCTAAGAAAATAATCAACAGAGCAAATAGACAACCTACAGAATGGGAGAAAATATTTGCAAACTATATATCCAATAAAGGACTAATAACCAGAATCAGCAAGAAAAAAACACACACACTCCATTAAAAAGTAGGCAAAATACATTAACATAAGCTTTACACAAGAAGATAGACTAATGCCCAATAAACATATGAAAAAAATCCTCAATGTTTTCACTAATCATCAGGGAAATACAAATTAAAACCACAATGAGATATCACCTCAGTCCTGTTAGAATAGCTTTTATTAAAAAGTCCCAAAACAAACAAACACAAAAAAAGTGCTAGAATCGATGCAGAGAGACAGGAATGCTTTATACTGCTGGTGGGACTCCAAATTAGTACATCCTCTGTGGAAAACAGAACTAAAAGTAGACCTACCATTCAATCCAGCAATCCCACTACTGGGTATCTACCCAAAGGAAAAGTTATTTTATCAAAAAGACACCTGCACTTTAATGTTTATTGGAGCACACTGCATAACTGCAAAGATGTGTAATCAACCCAAGGGTCCATCAGCTCATGAGTGGATTAGCAAAATGTGGTACATGTATACCACGGAGTATTACTCAGCCATAACAAAGGATGAATGAATAGCTTTTGCAACAATGTAGATGGAACTGGAGACCATTATCCTAAGTGAAATATCTAAAGAATGGAAAAAACAAATACCGCATATACTTGTTATTAAATTAGAACTAACCAATGAGCGCACATGTGCACAGAGAGAAGTAAAACTCAGTGGAACTCAAGCAAGAGGGAGGAGGAGTAGGGGATGGATGAGAACCTACCTAACAGGTACAATGAACACTATCTGGGTGATGGGCACACTTATTGCCGTGACTCAAATATTACAGAAGCAATCTATGTAACCCAAAACATTTGTACCCCTTAATATTTTGAAATTTAAAAAGCTAATAACCTGATTAAAAATAAACTTTTAAAATAAACTTAAACATTTCTCCAAAGAAGATATGTAAATAGTCAACATGAATATGAAAAAATGTTCAATGCCATTAATAACCAGAAAAACACACATCAAAACCACAATGAAATATCACCTCATACCTATCAGGATGCCTATTAAAAAACCAAAAGACAAGTATTGGTTAAAATGTGGGTATAAAAGAACATTCTCACACTGTCGGTGAGAAGACAAAATGGTCTAGTGCTATGGAAAACAGTATGAAGATTCCTCAAAAAATTAAAAATGGAACTATCATATGATCCAGCAATTCTGCTTCTGAGTATTTATCCAAAAGAATTTAAATCAAGACCTTGAGGAAACATCAGCACTCCTATGTTCATTTCAGTACTATTCACCATAGTCAAGATGTTGAAACAGCCTAAATGTCATCATCAGATGAATGGATAAAGAAAATGTGGTGTGTGTGTGTATGTGTGTGTGTGTATGTATATATACAGTGGTCTCCAACCTTTTTGGCACCAGGGACTGGTTTCATGGAAGACAGTTTGTCCATGGACTTGCGTGGGAGTGTGGGGGAGGGGGAGCTCAGGCAGTGACACAGGAGGTGGGGAACGGCTGTAAATACAGATGAAGCTTCGCTTGCTCACCCACTGCTCTTCTCCTGGAGTGTGCAGTGCCCCCACCGTCCCCTTTTCCTAAGTTTCATGGAAGACAGTTTTTCCATAGGGTGAGGGGTGGTCAGTGGAGCTCTGCAGTCTGGTCCCTAACAGGTTGTGAACCAGTACCAGTCAGAGGTCTGGGCGTTGAGGACTGTGGAGTGAGTGTGTGTGTGTGTGTGTGTGTGTGTGTATAAAAACTACCTATATTCCATTACACATATATATAATGGAAGACTATTCAGCCTTTAGAAAGAAGGAAGTTCTGGCACATGCTATAACATGGATAAACCTTCAGGACATTATGTTAAGTGAAGTAAGTCACACAGAGAAAGATAGATACTGTATGATTCCACTTCAGTCAAGCAAGGTGAATGTACTCTGGAGATCTGCTGAATAAAATTGTGTCTATAGTCAATAGTAACGGACTGTGCACTTAAAAATCTGTTAAGAGGGTAGGCCTCATGTTAAGTATTCTTACCATAATGAAATAAAATAAAATAATTAAAATAGAAAACAAAAAAAGAAAAGCAAGTAGGTTTTAAGTAGAGGTAGCACACAATATATCACTAATATACTCTCAGCTTTATGGAGGAATCTATCAGGAACTACACAATATTTTCCAGATTTAAAAAATTGCTCTTTCCTCTGTTTTTTGACGCTGTGTATAACAACTAACCTATTTAACCTCAATAAAATGTTTGTCAACATATATTTGCATAGATCTTCAAATTTAATACTCCTAAAAAAAAATCAGAATGATTAGAAAAGGATCTCCGGACACAGAAAGTAATAATTCCCATGCTGTAAAGCTGTGGAAAGGAGTTTGGCCAATTTTCCTCTTATTCTTAACTTGATATTAAAGATATCAAACAATTTTGGGATCATATCCCTTTAAATAGAAAAGAAAAATACAAGGGATATGGTTTTATTACTACAAAGTAGGATTGAACTCAACTGACAGCTGGTCCTGCTAGATATCTAATTATTGTCAGAATCTATTACAACCCACAATAAACTATTCCTCAACCAAAGTAATTATTTTTAACAGATGTTCTATGGTGTTTAATTGGTTTATATCTAATAACTATATAAGAGGTCGACTCAAGGATTTGCCTAGGGGTTAATTTTGTAACTAATTCATATAGAGGGTTCACCAGAAAGTTACATTTCTCACAATTGATAATACCTATTTCGAAAATTTTCCCGGAAAAAAAAGTATCACAACCATGCTCTCTTTAAAAGAAGCATGAGGCTACCATCCTTTCCTCCCCATTTGAGTAAGAACAAATCCCAAGCTGTTTTCTCAATATATAGTGGCTTTATCTAGTGGTCTTCCATCAACTCTTTTGCTCCACCCCGGTGAAGGTGGAGTGGATTATTCTTTGGGCAAGTGTCCTATTTGGGCTCCTTAATTTTCAATATAAAAATGTGTAGGTCTGTCTGAGTTTTATTTTATTGAAAACAGAGTATAGGCATTCTAATCTCTTAAGAGGTAATAGAGATAATACAACACAATCATGTGCTGCTCAGAGTTTACATACTCAACAATCTAAGCTATGGGACTCTATGGAGGTACATGTCTTAAATAATTAAGTTCCTCTCTTCCTCTACATAGACTAACCTTTATCTTGGATATAATGGGGCTATTTATGACTGGAGAGAATTATTTGGAGCTAGGTAAATAATTATTTATTTTGAAGATACTTATTCAAAACCAACTCATAAATGGATTTTAAAATACCCCTTTCAAAATTACATTCTATTGGGAGATACAGGTTAGATAGTCTGATGTGGTTTCAATAAAAATATCATATAATTTAAACACAGTTATTTCAAAAATATACATTTTAGGTTATATTCCAGATTAATATGCTTTGACTGTATAAAAGTAGTTACCATGGCCACAAATCTCCCATTTTTAAAGATAATACCAAATCTCAGTTTAGTTCATTTTGCTTCATCTAAAGTGTTTTGTAAGCGTGTCCCGTGCATGAGTGGGTTAGCTATCAACAGGTATTTGCATGGAGTGTATCCACAGAATTGGCTCCCCTCTTCCGGCCCTCTTCTTTCTGAGATTATCACCTCATTATCTGGCAGCTGTGATTACCCTACATTGTGTCCTGTTGTTCATCAAGCCAGAAGTAGTACACATTTGCTTTTGAAGATTTGCCCATCCTGCATGGCACAGACTGAGGCCTACCCTCAGACTAACACCTCTGAAAGTGGCACACAGCGCTGATTCTAGAGGGACTTGTTCAGACACAGGATGCAACCTCATTTTTTTAGACCTTATAGGATGGTATCACCATTGTACACAGGTACTGTTTGTATCCACTTAATTATTTTTACTGATCTTCCACAAGTTGAGTCTAATTTATTCAATGCTCCTCTCAACATGGAAACCTAAGTAGAAGTAATCCACTAGTGGTGGAAAAGAATCATGCTTGCTTTCTGGATCTTCACCGTCATGCTCCTCATAGAAATATATTATTTCTCATATGTATCTCATGTTTGATAGACTTTGTTCCTAGAATTTTCCTATAATAACTTATTTTTCATATCTTATTAACTTTTAATCACACAGAACTCTTTGTGAATAGTCATATGGATTTATACGGTAGTTAGTAAGGATGAAAGCCTATGACAGTGAAAAAGAATGAAAAGCCATTAGCTCGTTTAAGGTTCAAATATATGACCTGAGTCTCATTAATATCGTGTTGTAGCCAGCTAAGCTTGTTTGCTGTGGAAATCCCATTCTTATTCCAGGTTTTTCATTTGTAGCATAGTACTTGTAATAAGGGTAATCATAAAGGCAGCTAACACTTACTGAGTGCATACAATCTACCAGGCCTTGTGCACGGGCTTTATACTTATTTTATTTAATCTTTATAACTATCATCATCCTCAGAGAAGTTAAGTAATGTACCATGTGGCACTCAGAAAGTAGTAGAGTGAGATTCGAACCCAGAAAGGCTTCAAAGGCTAGGATCTTAATTATGTACTAATCACAGTCAATGTGTGTTTTGCTATCACTTTCTAAGGCCTCTCCCACACACCATGTGTCTGTTGGGCTCACTGTTGTAGCCCTCCTGAGTACAACATCTTTGTCTTTTCTATCTTTGTCTTCCAATTAGGGCAGATAACAGTGCCTTGCATGTAGTGAGTATTTAACAAATGTGTGTTGAGTTGCTTGTGTACTGTTATTGTACTCTATCGTCTGTTGTTCTAATCTCTCACTACACATCTACTTTTCCTTTAAAATGTATATCCATCATCATGTATTATTCTTTATTTATGTGGTTGTTTACCTCTCCAACTGTCTCATGTATATATTGTAACCCACTTTATCCGCAGTACTTAGCCCAATACCCACTATGCAGGACACAATCAATGAATATATGTTGAAGGAATAGTTGCAGAGGACATAAGGTAATAGCATAAGATGATGCAAGATTGTGTCCTTAATAGAATTTAGATTATGCTTGGTATTTTGTATGAGAAAATCATATATTGATTTGCTTAGAGTTTAAACCTTATCCACTAGCATAAATATTTCATCTAGTGGTGATCCTTTTTCAGAAAGATTTTATTAGAAGTAATTAAGCCTCCAAAAGCTTCATTTCTTAGAGGTATCCTTCATTGATTTATATGGGACATATTTTTAGATATTTGGTAATTAACATAGTTAGCACATTGCATTGTTTATATGTTTAGTCATTTATTAACTCATTCAAAAGTATTTTTGAGTCCTAACATATACCAAGCTTATGCTAGATTCTAAGGATACAAATATGAAAAAAAGCAAATTCAAAGACTAATGACTATGCCTCCTAATTCCCTCTAGACCATTTCCCTAATTCTGGTTTTCATCTTGAATTCACTACCCTTTATCTAGGTTATTATCCATTTTATAACAATTAAATTAAAAAAGATTATTCCATTCTCTCAAATCATTCATAAAAATAATTATTAAATCACAGTGTTATATCTTCAAGCACCGTTTTCAGTGAATTACGGTGAATACAGTTGCAATGTCCAGCTGGTGGTCATTGGCACAACTCAGTGATCATCAAGAAACATACCATAACTTTTGATTTTATCCTCAGACATCATGTGACTCAGCCCTGCTGAGTCTTTAGATGACAACTAGACAACTAGTTGTCTATCAGTGGGGTGAATGCTAATACGAAACAGTGCTTTTCTAGCTAGCTGGATGTTTTGTGCACATACACACGGAAGAGACTGATAATTTCTGTTTGTAGGCTGTTGATTGGATTTTAAAGAAGGAAGACTAAAAGCCCTTGCTCAGTGAGCACTATGCCGTCTGTAACAGTGTTTGTTTGGCACACACACTTAAACTATCTATTCCAAATAGGCTAACCTACATTTCTGCTTGGCAAGGGTTGTGTTTCTTTTTTAGGGAAATGCTGGTAGGTCATGAATAGAGAATGAGCACAAAATGCCAATGTGGAAGGCTCTAAGGGGGGAAAAAAGGAGTTTTGATAACACTCAGGAAATGAAGCAAATTTAGTTAGAAAACTGGTAACTAGATTTGCTATTAAAACTTTCACTATACTTAAATTATATAGAAATATGTATTAAAAAACTTTTATTCACCAAAAGACTCCAGGAAAACATGGAAAAGTCAAGAGTTTGTGTTTCAGTTAGACCATGAGATGAAGAGTAGGTGAAAGTAGTTTATTTGGAAAGTGATCTTCAGCAAATACAAAAAACACAACTCTGACAACAATGAGGGAATGGAGAAATGAGGCAGAGATGGAAGAAAACTCAACAAAGTTCACGAGATAACTGTGGCTCAGTTCTGAGGATCCTCTGAGAAACTGTGTTGGGCATGTTTCAAGAGTGTCTCACTGAGAACTCAGAAAGCTAGGGTGTTTACCCATCCAGTCCTGCCCACGTTTGTGGAGAGTTGCTCCTGAAGCCATTAACTCCCTGGAACTTGCAGCTTCCCCTGAGTATGGACAGAGCACACTTCTGAGCCAGAAGCATCCACTTAAAGAGACACAGAAAGTTGTGGTAAAAAGTCACTGGCAAGAATGGGAAACATCCACCAAGCCACAGGTGATTGCTGGGCGTATTAGTAGAGGACTGACAGCATGTAATACAGAAAGTATTTTATGTGTGTGTGTGTGTGTGTATGTATGAAATATATAGAGTGTATATATATAAAAATATATATAGTGTGTGTATATATATGCTGGATATATATATATATAGTAAAGGGTTTTTTTAATCTGGAATATGTAAAGAGCTCCTAAAAATCAATAGGAAAAAGGCAGATACCTCAATTAAAAAAACAGACAAAATTTCAATAGGTTATTTACAAAGGAAAACATTTACATGGCTAATAAATATGAAAAAGAGACCTCAATCTCACTAGTTATTAGAAGATGGAAAGTAAAGCCATAATAATATATTATTATACACATACCACAATGGATAAAATTTTAAAAGCTGACATAATGGTGAGAATTTGAAGCAATTGGATTTCTCATATGCTCCTGATACGTGTGTAAATTGATACAAGCACTTTGGAAAAGTGTTTGGCCGTTTAAATATACACATACCCCAGGGATGTGTGTATAATTTATGAAAACTCATTGAGTTTCATGAGCTGAACATTTATGATTTGTTCAGGTTTCTTTTCTATGTTACATTTTGAATTTACTTAGAATACAAGACGAGGATATTTTTTTTGGAGCTTTCTTAATAGTGAAATAGTGAGTATTTAAAATATTTTGACTGTGGAAAAGTATTTTACTATTTCCCAGCAAACTTACATGCTTTACTCCAGAAAAACCAAAGAACAAGTGTATAATGAAATTCTGGTTAAATTTATTTCATATACTTATAATTTTTAAATGATTTGAACTTTCTTTTTAATAACTGATTTCTTTAAAGTCTAATAATATAGGCAGGTACTTAATTTGATTCAGTCAGTAAAATGAATATGACCTTCTGATCTAATCTCTCTCTTTTTCCGTCTCTCTCTGTTTCTCTCTCTTTCTTTCAAGTATATGCTTTCAAGGCATTTCTGATTATTTTTAAATTGAGTAGGTAAGGTTTTATTTTACTGACAAATTTTTTAACGGACCTGTGGAGAGAGATTTTGTGAAAATATATATAGCCTGTGGTTCTAAAGAGGTCATGATCATTCTGGGGTGGAACAATAATCCTGATGAGTGCTGGGTAATAAGTAACATTTATGGCCTCGGGTGGCTCTCTTACAAATACTGAGCATTGGCCCTGTGACATCAGGGGTTAAGGATATATATGCCTCGGGGTAAATCCAAGGTGACCATATCACACTGAGGACTTTAACAATATAAATATTTTATGAAGAAGAGTTCATTTTATATAGTTAACTATAAAATTTTCCCACAGTAACATATTGTAACCTTTTTGAGCATGGAATTTTGAGTAATTTTTCAGGGACTAACATTATTCTTATATGCAGAACTCACATAATGTGTATAATCTATAGAGATGCAAATTCAGTTTACTTAGGAGCAAACACTTAGCCAATATGCACACTTCACTTATAACTGTATTGCCTTTGAAATGAAATGTGCATTGCTATCCATTTTTTTTTTTCCATTTTTGATTGGTTGACTTTGTAAGATAAAAGTAAAAGCTTCAACAAAGAAGGCTCAGACATGCTTGGGATACTGGGAAGGGTTTCACTTCTTCCTCCCACCTCCCTGGTATCATTGTGTGGGGGCGAGTGACACGTTTTTCTGATCTTTCAAGGAATGGGGAGCAGGGAGACCTTCCCTGTCTGCATGTTTCTTTCCCCTGGGGCTGCCTGGCTGCCCCCAGTTGGTTTGTCTCTGTGTGCCTCGTGCCTACCTTCTGCACCCTTGCCTGAGTCCCCTGCAGAATGCAGGGGTGGTGCTTTGTGGGGTTGGGGGGCAACAGGGCATGTCAGCTGGCGGAGAGACAGGTGGTGGTGGTGGTAGCAGCAGCAATGAGAGGGAGTGCAAGGGTGGGCCAGGCAGAGGGAAGTGGAGAGGAGGGAAAAGAAAAGAGAACGGGAAGACGAGAAGGAGGCAAGAGGGAAGAAAGCCAAAGAAGGTAGGGTGGCACCCGAAGGCAGGAGTGGTGGGGGCTGGGAGACGGTGTGCAGTCCCTGGTTTTCCATCAACTCTTGTCTGGGGGTGCATCTCTGTGTGCTTTGTTTTTCTTCATACTGTCTAGGTATTCCTGCTGGTACACTGCCAGCACTGATGCTAGGATCTCGTTGTTATCCCAGTCATTCCAGCCAAAGGCAGAGGGGGACATCTGCTGACTGAGGGCCTGGCACTCCAGAGCAGGGTAGAGGGACATGATGGGGGAAGCAGCCTCGTCAGTCCCTGCCGAGAACTGACTGCTTGTACCTGGCCTACAGGGCAAAGGAGATTTTGATCTTCATAAATGTCGCTGTATTTTTCTACTGCTTTCTAACACATAATCTGCTTTGTGATCCCCCAAACCATTAATCATTAATCCCCTTTATTCTTTTCTTGAATGCCTTCTTTTGTTTACATTATTCATTCCTAATAGGATATCATTCATTCATTCAGTTGCTCATTCATTTATTCATAGCTTATCAAATATTTATTGATAGCTGACTCTACTGGAGATACAATTATATTAATAGTTAGATCACAAGAGCTCCTGGTCTAGTAAGAAAGACCAGTAGACAAATGCATATTTGAAAGGCTGTGAGCTAAGTGCTGTAATGCAAGACACTGCAAAGGAAAGTGGTAAGAGAAAGAATTATTCAGTTTAATTTCCCAGGTGGGGGAGGTAGAGTGGGATGGAGAGATTAGGAAGAATTTACTTATTTATTTGCATAGGTGAGATTCATGCATTGTGTCTGGCAAAAGAGGAATTCACCTGCTATAAAAAGTGGGCAAGGCTGGGGACATAGCATGGAGTATGATATGAATGATTTAATGTAGGGGGAGTCATAGGTAACTCCAAGTAGTTTGTTATGGACAGACCACACTTAATGGGAAAGCAAATAAAGATGAATAACAATAGATAACATGTTTGAAGTCTCAGAAACTGTTCTTAATGTTGTATATACAACAACTCTTTTCACCCAGCCAGTAGCCTGTGTAGTAGTTTCTGTCATTGCCTCTTCACAAATGAGGAAACTGAGGTCCAGAAGAGTTAAATAATTTGTCCAGTTACCAGCATATGGTAACTGGTGAAGCCAGAATTTGAACTCTTAACTCCCATGCCAGATTGTCTCCTCAATAAGTAATAGGAGTTTGGAGAAAGATCTTGGAGGTCCCATGCCAATGAGTTTGGAATCAGTGCCATATATGATGGAGACACTTCAAAGAGTTTAAAGGAGGGCAGTGACTTGTAAAGTGTGTGTTTGAAAACTCACTCAACATTCATAATGAGGGTGAATAGTAGGGAGACAGTTTCAAAGGTAGCAATGTCAGCTATTTATTTATCTATTCCCTATCTTATTCCAAAATTAATTTAAGGAGACTTTCAAAGGTTTAAGTAAGACACAGTGAGAAAACTCAATAATAAGTAGAAGAGAAAGATAAAGAGAAAAAAGGTAAAGATATGAAATGGTGTTAGTAGTAAGGCAAGAGCCGCAAGCTACTAAGGGTGTACCACAAGTTTAGCTCTAAATTCATGTTAGCCAACAATATGAAGATGAAAAATAATCAATTCATAGTCTCCATAAAAATATATGGAGGGAATGGCAAGTGGAAAGGGGGAGGTATAAGAGGAAGGAAGGACATTTGAGACACATTGTTCTGATGATTTGGCTTAATATAGAGGTAGACATCAGAATGTCAAGGCTGGAAGCCAATATTTCATTAATATTGTTATTCTTAGTTAGGATTTTGATAGCTGTAGGCAGTAGAAAGTTCAAATTATGGTTCTGGATAAGTTCCCTTTGCACAGGCATTGATGTAGCCAGTTGAGTGAGAAGTCATATGGTTTAACTATCAACTGAGCTGGGCACACAATTGACATTCTCTTATGAAAATGGTGATGAAGGAGAAGGTTGCATGCCCAAATAGAACTGAACTCCATGCCTCACCACCTTCCATGCATTCATGCATACATATTCTGGTTAGAAGTGAACTGCAGGGCTGAGGTTCAGACTAGAGATCTAAGGTAGGATCAATATTGTCATAAGAAAAAAATTTCCACCTGTGTTAACATAGAGTCAGTGTGCAGAGACCAAGACCAAGAGTTCTACTCCATATAGCATGACCTAGTAAATTTTAGTCTGGAAAAATTATTAAAGCAGATGCAACCAAATATCTCCCACAGCCATAACTCATTTAAGCATCTAGAAGGCTAGATTGAGCAGGGTAAACTCCTGTTGTATTCTCTAATGTGAATCATATGTGAAATGTAAACCAGAATGACTGGTTTAGGTAAGGTATACTGTATGGGATATTTGATATAAACCAATTAATAGTTCCTCCGAAACTCTTTTTGGTGACATTGTTTAGACAGTAGGACCAGTTTCTTTTTAAAGCCTACCTTGATCATAATTAGTAAAAGGAAAATGTTTCACTTCTTCAAAAGTGGCATAATTAAAACATTTAAAAAGAAAAAAGTTAAATGAAAAATTTTCATTTATGGGAAAGTATTAATCTTATTCATTCCTCATAACTCTGGTTCTCTTGGTCACTGAATGACGGGTCTACATTGAGAAAAGTAGTTTTTAATCCACAACCAATCACTACCTCTAGCTTAAGGACCAAGACAGTAAAATGGCAAAAGTCACCAATATTCTTACATTCATTTTTTTAGACTTCTCTAGAAGTGAAATTGAGTATCATATGGTTTGAAGTGGAATGATCCTGCTTACTTCCTTGCTGCCCTTCTTTTTCTTTTCGACTAGAATGTACATGGCAGCATTATTTATGATAGCTAAAAAGGAGAAACAACCCAACTGATCAATGGATAAACTGATGAATGGATAAACAAATTATGATATATCCATACACTAGAGTATTATTCAGCCATACAAAGGAAGGAAGCAGTGATACATGCTATGACAGGGATGAACCTTGAAAACATTATGCTAATGAAATAAGTTAGACACAAAAGATATATAAAGTATATGATATGATCCCATTTATATGAAATATCCAGAATAGGCAAATACATAGAGACAAAGTAGACTAGTGATTGGCAGGGGATAGGGGAATTGGGAGTGACTGCTAATGGGCATGGGATTTCTTTGGGGAATGAAAATATTCTAGAATTAGGTAGTGATGATGATTGAAAAACTTTCTGAACAAAACATCCCACTGAACTTTACACTCTGAAATGGTGAATTTTATGGTATGTGAATTACATGTCAAAAATTAAAACATCCTTGTTAAAATCTATGCTAATTATTGTGGTGTGGTGAAGATCATAGTTTGATGACTGGGATCCATTTCAACTCTGGCAGAAAACCTTAATGCATAATAGAGGCTGAAGATTTTCTGCCAACTGGGGGGACTGAGGTTGTGTTTTAAAGCCAGAAATGATGCAGTCATCACTTCTGCTCTCTCTACCATGAAGGAGTTTGTATTTTTAAATTTACTGTGTTTTTTAGTGACAGAGGCACTAGACTTCCCAGAGTTTGGTGTTCAGTTTCATGAGTGTTGAGTGCCAGGACTGGAATACCCACTTGGCTGGCATCAATTCTGGCTGAAGGTGAGCAGCTCTGGAGCCAGCAGCTGCAGCAGTCGCTTCCAGGTCCCCTGGTTTCTGATCAAGGCAGGGAGGGCGGCTCCATTGGTGGGCCATTTTTTTGTGGTTTGGTGGGCAGTTGTTGTGGGGATCACTCCTCAAAGAACAGATTTGGAGCTGCTTATGTAGATAGGCCTTCTGGTGATTTTGCAAACCCCTGGTTCTCTGTATTAAGTCTCTTTTCAAAAATCTAGCTACAATGGTTTCTGTTCTTTCAACTAAAGACTAATGGATGAACATGGTGTGTGAAGTTCCTGCCAGCTTTCTACTTCTGTCCTTTCTGGCCTTAGACTTTGTGTTCCAGCTACATCAAACTAGTGTCGTTTCCCACACATACCCTGCTTTTCCATGACTCTGGGACTCGGTGCCCTGGCTGTATCATATCATTCTCTCTTCTCTGCCTAGTCATATTTTAAGCATCCATTTAGAATCATCTCCTAGAAGTCTCCTGGAACACTTACTCTCCTCTCCAAGTCTGGATCCCAATCCCTTCTGGCTTATAAGGTCTCAGCTGAGAAGTCATCAGTTAGCCTGATGGGTTTTCCTTTGTAAGTTACTTGATATTTTAACCTCATGGCTTGCAGGAGTTCCTCTTTTGTGTTGACTTTGACCAGTCTAATTACTGTGTGTCTTAGTGATTGCCTCTTTTTTTTTTTTTTAGTTTTTTTTTTTTTTTTTTTTTTATTTAAGGAAAATATGAGAGTACAAACATTTTGGTTACATTTTATATCTTTGCCTCTCCCTAGCAAGGGTTAGAGGTATACCTCTCCCCTCCACAATGCTCACCACATCCCTCAGGTGTTCACTGGGCTTCTTGTACCTGGATGTCAAAATCTATAGCAAGACGAGTGAAGTTTTCCTTAATTATTCCCTCAAATAGGTTTTTTAGACTTTATTCATGTTCTTCTTCACCCTCAGGGATACCTATAATTCTTATATTTGGCCATTTCGCATAACCTCATATTTTTTGTAAGCTTTGTTCATTCCTCTTAATTCTCTGTTTTTTATTTTTGACTGACTGATTTAATGTGAAAGAGTTGTATTCAGGATTTGAGATATTTTCTTCTTCCTGGTATAGTCTATTCTTAAAAGTTTCCACTGTGTTTTTTATTTCCTTAAATTTTTTATTTCCACAAGTTTTAGTAGGGTTTTTTTTTTTTTAATCTGTTGGTCTCTTTAGTGAATTTTTCATTCATTTTCTGAATTATTTTTCTGGTTTTATTGAGTTCTCCATTTTCTCTTGGATTTCATTGAGCTTTCTTACAATCCATATTTGGAATTCTTTATCTGTCATTTCAATATTTTCATTTTGGTTGGCATCCATTACTAGAGAGCTGGTGTTTCCTTTTGGGGGTGTCCTTTCACTCTAATTTTGCATACTTCAGGAGTTCTTTCACTGATTCCTTCTCATCTGGGCCAGCCATCACTTTTTATTTTTGGATTTTCTTTTGTTTATATGGGGCTTTTTTTTTCTTCCACCCTCACTCATAAGGTAGTGTCTGTAGCATATGTTGGATAAGAACCTTTGGATTTGCTTGTGGGTGCTTTAATGGGGGTCTAGACTCAGAATGGAGGCCTTTGTTATAGATATTTTTAGTGTGTTGGTTCTCAGTTGCTAGTTGTTTGTAGTATTTAGCAGTGGTGAGCTATGCGTGTGTACATATTCCCTGTCTCTCTTTGATGAGAGAAGATGGAGGTCTTTGAGATCCTTTCTCTTTCCCCAGCCTTGTGTTCTTAACAGTGTGAATTTTATTGCCATGCTCAGTTTAATCGTTGATATAATTATGTGGTGCTTGTGGGTAATTATGTGGTGCTTCTGTGCTCAGAAGCCAATAAAGTAGCTCTTTTGTCGGGGAGCAAAGGTCCTCTTCTAGCCTTCTGGAGAAAGCCACCAGGTAGGGGCTGGCTCCACCCAGCCAGAAAATCTGCTTATGGAGGTGAGGGCCATCTGAGATCCCTAATCTGGCTGTTGGGAGTAGATTTCACTATTCTTCCCTGCTCCACATTCTCCTTCCAGTGTCTGCTGGCAGGCATGACCTCAAACTAGCTGAGGTCCCCAGCAATAGTGATGCAGGCTGGGAGCTTCCCTGTCCAGGATCCCAGCCTGAGTTGAAAGTGTAGCTTTCCTATGGGGGGAGGGGTGCTACGCGAGTGTGTTGTGGCTGGTACCCACATCTTTCTCTCTTTTCAGTTCTGCCCACAAGGGCTCCCTTGCCTTCTAAGATTAATTCACAAATCTCCCCTCCGTGCCCCCGAGCAACATGATTGAGTCCTGAGGGTAAAGGATCTGGCCTGCAGACCTGTCTCCTGGTCCCTGAAGATCAATACTTGACCATGCAAGGAAGAAGTATGCTGATCCTAAGTTGCCTATGGGCTGCTCAGGCAGGCGTGATGTCCCTTCATTTCATGGTAGGCCCTGCTCTGATGGAGTGGCTGAGGAAGCAGCATTGGGGAAGGCTGGTGAGCATGGAGCTCACAGTTCGAGCACCCCTTAGTCCTCAGCAGGTCTTTAAGAGGAAAGGTTTGAGCTTTACTCTCTGTGGAAGTCCCAGCAGAGGGGAAGTAGCAGTTCCCGAGAGCCCTGGCTTAAACCTTTCTCTTGGCAGCCATGGGTAGAGTAGGTGAAGGAGAGGAAAAGAGTCTGAATGGGGGAAAGTTAGCACTCTGGTCATCTCTGTCCCTCTCCCTGGAAGGCAACCTGCCTGGAATGTCCAGGCTCTGGGGGTCACTTGGATCCCCTGGGACCTACCAGCCCCCTGTGGCTCCTGCAGTCTGGGCCAGAGTTGGGAAATGTTTGTGTGTGAATAAGAAAGACAAAAATAGAGGGCCTGAAGCCCCACGGGGAGGACAAAGGCATATGGCAAGTGGAGAAGCAGTATGGCTCCTTCCATCTCAGTTTGGGACTTTAGCCTGGTGCTTTGTCCTGAAGAAGCTCCCAGTTTACAAAAATCTACCTATCGCATACAGTGTACACTATTCTGGTGACTAATACAGAAAAATCCCTGACCTAAGCATTATAGAATTCATCCATGTAACAAAAAAATACCCGTAGCCCCTGAATCTATTGAAATTAAAAAATAAATAGTAAAACCATGGGTACTAATAATGCAAAATGACCACATTATGATTTTTAAGTATTAAAATATGAAGAAAATAATGAAATAAGAAAAGAAAAAATATATGGCAGAGAGAAAATAGGACAGAGAACTTGGGACCTGTATCATTCCAGAGGGTGGTGTTAATATGTGGGTGGCTGGACACTCGAGCTCTCTCATCTGTGCAGAAGTATCAAGTTCCAGATTTATCAGAAAAATTTAGCAGATGAAGATTGAGTTAAGAAAATAAAAAATTCATGGAAACAAAGAGTAAAATGGCATTGGTCAGATGCTAGGAGCTGGGGCTGGGAGGATTGGGGAGAGGTTTGTCAAAGGACATAAAATTTCTGTTAGGAGGAATAATTTCAAGAGATCTATTGTGCATCGTGGTGCTTATAGTTAATAACAATATGTTGAAAATTACTAAGAGAATAGATTTTAAGTGTTCTCACCAAAAAAAGTGAGGTAATGCATATCTAAAATAGCTTGATATAGCCATTCAACAATGTATACATATATCGAAACATCATGTTTTATGCCATAAATATATACAATTTTAACTTTTAATTTTTTAAAAAAAGAGGAATACTAATGGTTAAATAGGCTATCAGACCCAGTTAATATAATGCACCATTAAGGTCAGTGAACATAAAATACGTACTAAGAGTGGTTTTCTTACAAAGAGTGAGCTATTAATTACCGCCCTCCCCCCAAAATGAAAAAAAATTTTAAAAAGAAGATAGGTTTGGAAAGCTCACAACTTAAAATATGGAAGATATGCATACGTAAATAGTATTTATGAACTTACTCATTTGTTTGGAAATCTATGTGAATTTCTAGGAAAATATGCGTGTGGCAAGACAGGAACACACGCTCTCTTTTCAGAGACAGGGTCTCGCTCTGTCACATGGGCAGTGGCGCTCTGTGACCCAAGCAGTGGTGCTAGCCTTGTACTCTTGGGCTCAAATGATCCTTCCACCTCAGTTTCCCAAGTAGCTAGGACCACAGACACACACCACCACTTTATTTTTATTTTTATCTTTTTTTTGTACAGAGGGAGCCTCACTATGTTGCCCAGGTTGGAATAGAGCTCCTGGAATCAAGCAATCCTGCTGCCTTGGCCTCCCAGAGTGCTGGGATTACAGGCAGGAGCTGCCATGCCCAGCCTCTCTCCTTCTTTATGATCCACTTATTGAATTCAATGTCAAATACATTCTAATAATTCCCAAGAGTGCAAAATCAGTATGGACTTATGCATACATATGATTCATTTTCTGTGGCTTCAATTTGAAATAGTACTAAGTTATTATTACCACTTCAAGGCATATGAAATATATGCTATGTTACTTTCATTTTTTTTGTAAAAATAACATTTATTGTCTTTTCTTACTAAGAAAGCAATGCATATTAACTACTGCAAAAAAATGGAGAGAAACAAGAAGATAACCTATAATTCTACCTACCAGAAAGAAAAGAACACTCTTAAAGGTTTAGTGCCAATGCTTCCAGACACTTTTCTAAGTGTATATATTTTTTCCTTATAAAATTAGGGTGTAAAAAAGATTTTATTCTTTTGAAATAAGAATATTTCAAATATTCTAAGAAATAAGAATATCATTCTTATTTCTTATTCTTATTTAATAAGAATATTCTTATTATTTAAGAATATTAAAATTTGGGGCAATTTCATAGTGTTCCCTTATGTGGATGAACTATAATCCATTTAATTAATCTCCTATTGCTTGACATTTAAAATTTTCCAGATTTTCAAGAGTTCAAGTACATTTTAATGAATAGAATTGCAATTAAATACTTCCATACAATCTTTATTGTTTTCTAAGGATAACCAAACTAAAAGTACTGGGTCAAAGGGCATGATTATTTTAAAATCTTTCGATGTATGTTTCCAAATTGTCCTTTTGAAATATCCTATCATTTATACTCTAATTGTATGAGAATGCTATTTTCTCTGTATCTTAACTCACATTCACTAAAAAATTGGAAAATATATTTAAAAATTTGATAGATAAAAATTGTTACTTAATTCTTATGCATCTTCAAAGATATTCTTTTGTTATATATTACAGTGTATTTTCCAGTTTGCAATTAGTCTTCAGTTTGTGTGCTTTCTAAGAATATGTTGTCAAATGTATTTGGTTTATTTTTCATGGCTACTGCCTGTAGTATCATGCCTGGAAAATGAATGCAAATATTCCACAGCCCAGGTTTATATAGCAATTTACCTGTTTTTTCCTAATGCTTTTATGTTGTTATTTTTCTAAAAATAAATCATTAATCTACTCATAATTATTTTGGGGGAGAAGTAACAGGTAAATGTGTAATTATTTTTATTCCTCAAATATTTATCCAGTTATCTTACACAATAATTGAACAAATCATCTCCACTTATCTGTGCTTTCTAAAGTTAAAAAGTAATTCCAATTATTTGAAAACTTGCATTGTGTTCTATAAAAGCTTGCTGATCTAAGCATTTAAGCATCCTTCCATGGCTACAGTAAAAATTCAAGTGCTGTGTCAGATCAAGCCCCTCAATGCCTTTTGTAAAAAGATTCTTGATTCCTTTATAAAGTGAAGATGTGGGGCAAAATTGTCATTTGACTGCCAGTGGGGGGCCTCAGAGATAATCATTTTGTCACCCTTTCTTTAAACCTAGGATTTCTTGAAAAATTCCAAGGCAAGATCTGCTGCCTTAGAAAAACATTAGAAAAACATTTCCTAGTTGCTCCTAATTGTGAAAGAATATTGAAAATGTTCTACATTTTAAAATTCTAAATGGCTTATCTATTTATTAACCACTTTGAAAAACAGAACATTAGCTGCTTTTGCACATCTTAAAAAAATCTTAATGCCATTAAGGAAACCTGGAAATGCCTCCCAAGTCATAGAATATTAACATAGTTGATGGAACATAAAGCTGAATTCACTCAATAACTGATTAGATTGTTTCCTGTTTTGCCTTTATGCACACAAAAGAGCAAAAACATTAAATGATCTATATTTCAAGGGTAATTGAAGCAATCATTGAATTAAGCCTAATTTAATGGTGTTAGAAATTTCTTTTGAATGGGACAAAGATTTAGTCAAACGTCTAATGGTTCTAATGGTATTTTGAGGTCTATGTTCACTTCTAGGAATCCTATTTTTCCAATAGCTAAGGTGCTGAGACTATTAGCACATATGTTATAAAGGAATGAATTAACATAAAGAAATAAGAAAAGGAAATAGGCGATGTGACATAAAAAATAGGATAGCAGCCCTCATTTTTGGATGCGTAGAACAGTCCTTTTCAAACTCTTAATTCATACAAGTCACCCTGGGATCTTGAGGTAAGATATATATTCTGATTCAGTATCTGCGGCGGGTCTGAGAGTCACCATTTCTATCAAGATTCCAGGTGATTCTGACACTAGTGGTCCACAGAGAACACTTTGAGCAGCAGTAAAGGAATTTGAGCAATAAGAAATTTGAGCTCTTTTCAGCTCTGTGATTCTAGACTTACTTAGCAACAAGAGGTTTTTCATTTACTTGGTAAAGAGATCCTTTGGGCTTAATTTTACCAAATATATTTCTGTTTCAATGGGCTAATCATCCATGCTAACATCCAGAATCTTGACCCTCAAAAATATTACCACCTTTCAGGTAATAAGGAAGGTATAGATGTCTGTTCTCGGATTTCTCGAGGCAGAAATGGTAAATTACAACATAGCTAACAGAACTTTAGTAGAGCCAAATGATGAAAATGCTTTTATAGCACATGCAAGAGCAATTTGTGTATCTCTTAGACGGGGTATAAAAGACCAGTCTCTCTGGAGTATCTCTGCAGTAAGCTAGCCAAACTACACAAGAGTGGCTTCTGACATCTATGATAATCAGTACTGGTGTGTGAATGGGGGTTTGTGAGGGAAATCTGTGTGTATATGAACTGGCAGATAATTTAAGGTTTTTTGATTAATGTTTTAAGGCCAAGGTAACCAACTAAAGAAAAATCTAACTTTGCAGATTTCCACTGGTAAAGAATGAAAGATGTTAAAGTTCCAGCCCCAGACCTGCTACAAACTAACATGATCTTGGACAAATCATTTTACTCCCTGAGCTTCAGGTCCTCATGTTTTAAATTAGCAGGTTGAGCGAGATGATCTCCACTGTCTTCTCCAGTTTTAAAATCGATAATTTCATAAAAAGAGCACGGTACAAAACTTAATCTTTGGCTTTGAGCCTTTTGTTTTCACAAGGAATTAATAGATTCCACATTTTGTGACCATATCGTTAGCTTTCTAGGTCAAAAGTACTTTGTAAAAATTTTCTGGTTCTAAAAATTGTTTATGATAGAAATAGCTTCCTTTCTTTTGGCAATGCCAGTGTAATTTTCAATCCTTTTAAATTGATTTGATATTTTTATTCTCTGGCTGCTTTCACAATTTTCTCTTCGATTAGATATACTGAAGTTTCATCACAATATATCTAAAGATAGAATTTATTTTTCTTTATCCTGATGGTACCTCGCGCTTTTAGGATATGATGATTCATGTTTTCTATCAGGGTTAGAAAATTCTTATCCATTATATTTTTCAAGTATTACTCTTCCCCTATTCTCTATGTTCTCATCTCATAGAACTTCTGCTAGATGTATATTAGATCTTCTTGCTCTCGCCTCACTCTCCTAACTGCTTTTATGGTTTCTGTCTCTTTGTCTTTCTGACACATTCTAGAAGATTGCCTAAATGTGTTTTCAGTTTATTAATTCAACTGTGTCCAATCTGTTTTTAGACTATGTTAGGGGGTGAAGTAGCTCTACACATTATGCAGGTCACCAGGGTGAGCACAGAGAACTCCTACACCACAATCCCAAGCCCCACAGGCCATAATAGAAATGTTGAGAGGAGACAAGCAAGTTAGTTTGACAAAGATTAACATGTAGCGAATTGGGATTCCAGGGAAGAAGAAGTAAAAATAAGACAGGAACTATATGTGAAGAGAGAAATAGCTAATAATTTTCAAGAACTTCTAAAAGATGAATCTATAGATTCAATAAGCCCAATGAATCCTAAGCAGAACAAGTAAAAAAGATGTAAATTTCAAGACATAATATAGTAAAATTAAAAAAAACAAAAAACAAAGAGAGGAAGTAAAATAAGCTGGAGAGGGGGAAAGACATATACACTTACATACATGAATAACAATGTAGATAATGTGATATTCATTGCAGTTTTATTTATAACAGCAAATAATATATATATATATATATATATATATATAACCTTACACAGCCAAATGAGGGAATATGATACAGCCACTGGAAAGGATGAGACAGTTCTATATGTATTGATATGGAATAATTGCCAAGATAACGTTAAGTTTTGAAAAAATATTCAAGGTGCAGAACCCAGGATATATTTGTATAATAATATGTGTGACAAAGTACAGAACAGAGCAATTGTTAAATCCGATGGTACCTGTCAATACAGCCAAACATGAGTTGGTACATGCAGAGTGTATCTCTAGAAGGGTGTTCAACTGATAGCAGAGTTTACATTTGGGGAGAGGAATTGGGGGCTGGAGTCAACAGTAGAAGGAAGACTCTAACTGTGTATTGTTTTCTACCTTTTGAATTTTGTACAGTATTTCTGTATTCCTCCACTTGAATCAACAAATGAATAATAAGCAAGTTGCCTCATTTCCCTTTCCCCACAACCAAATTGTTCTCCCTCTCTCTGTACCTACTCCTCCTCTTTAAAAAGGAGGTCATGCTGGAATTCAGTGTTCAAAGAAACCTCTCCTAAGAGGGAAGGAGAAAGGGGTCTTCGTGCTGAGAGAGAAGGAAGATTTCTTTATAGCTTTGCCTCTCCTTTTGAAAGCATTTTTTTCTCTAGAAAGGATATAAAGCATACTGTATTGCTGTATCTTTATTTCTAGTGAGTGGTCCAATTTTCTTCTGCCCCTGATTACTTTAGCTACACAATTCTCCTTGCCAACCACCTTTTTCAAATAGATGATTATTTTTATGCATTCAGGTGTACATAGTTTTACAGAAGGAGCTGTGGTGAATCTCTTCTGTAATGGTCAGCACCATGTAACCAGGGACCAGGGCACGGAGTGAGAACTGTGGACTCCTGCCCTGGAGTAGACCTTCTGCTTGGATGACTCCTCACCAATTCGACTCCTCACCAGATTTCTAGTTATTCCCTGCTTTGGGTTCATGTACATGGGTTAAGACATATTAACTGAAGCTCTTATTATAATGAATGAATTAATTGCATATGGCTCTGTATTTCCAGCTCAAGGTGGGACCATTCGCTCGAAGTTTGTATGGATGGTGATTAATGAAGTTGCATGAGCACAGCCTATATAATCATAACAGTGGTCTGGTCTTGTCTACTAAATGGTGCATCCCTTGAGGGCCAGAACCAAGCCATATTCATCTTAACATCCTCATTGCCTAACACAGCCCTCATAGTAAATATTTAACAACTTTCAAAGCATAATGAATTATAGTATTGGACATTTCAAGCAGATGATAGACAATGTTACAAGAGGAAGAAATCATGACATTTGAGGTGAGCTAGATTTGGGGATGAATTTGGTTCCCATAATTTATTAGTTGTAACCTTGGACAAGTCGCTTTACTACTTTTAGCCCAAGTTTTATCATCTCTAAAGCTAATCATAGTCTGATAGGGTTGTCATGAGAATTAAACTATAATAATATTAATATATATAAACTGCTCAGCACATATTAAGCACCCAATGGAGACTTTCATTACTGTTGACATTGCAATAACATTGTTATTGATGTTATTGTTAGCACTGTCATTTATCTAAAAAAGTTGTAGTTTCAGAATAGCAGAGGGTATTTTTACAGTGATCCCTAGGTGGTAAAGAAATTCTAAGTGTGGCTTTTCATCTGGACTGGGCTTATCTGCAGGCATATCATGGTGATTACTGTGAAATCTGTTTTTCTTCATATCCTTAGAATATTTTTTATCCATTTTACTTAATAGCCATCTAAGCTTCTAGAACCTAAAATGAGGAAATCTCATAGGCAGGAAAGTTGCTAAAGGTGGGTGATGTCACACATCCACATGGAACAAGCCCAGTCTTTGGGGTAGGATGAGATGACCAGCTTCTCTCCTTTGAGGAAAAATACCTGAGTCTCATGAAGCTTCAGTCTCCTCCTCATCATGTTGCAGGTGTTCCACGAATGTCCATTTTTTGAAGGTATTAATGTATTCCCTGCTACCTTTTAGTAAGGATCAAAGGTTATTGCAAAGATGCATAAAGAGCAATAAGGTTAAAAAAAAAAGTAAAGAGGATTGCTATGGACTAAATGTTTATGCCCCCCCCCCAGTTCATATGTTTAAATCTGTCCCCCAGTGTTATGGTATTAGGTGGGGCCTTTGGGAGTTGATTAGGTCCTGAGGGTGAAGCCTTCATGAATGGGATTGATGCCCTGTGGAAGAACTCCAGAGAGCTCCTTTCCCTCCTCTGACATGTAAAGATATAGTGACAAGATGACTACGTATGAATCAGAAAGTGGCCATCACCAGACACTGAATCTGCCAGTTCCTTGACCTTGGACCCCCAGCCTTCAGAACTGTGAGAAATAAGTATCTGTCCTTTATAAGCCACCCAATATATGGTACTTGGTTACGGCAGACCAAACAGACTAAGACAGGATTGGAGGTATTATTATTATAGTAATGATAGTGATATCTTGTCATTCTTTTTTTCACCAAATCTTCTTTGAGTGTGGGCTTGAGCCACATGAAGACAAAATAGTCAAGAAGGCAGATTGAAAATACATATCTAGCATTTCAAGCTAACTTAAATATTTGCTTTAATGGAAATATTAGCTGTTTATCCTGGTTTTAAATAAGATCACTCTTCAACGTGTGAGCTGGAAATTGAATAGAGGGAACTTCAAGAGAAGGCGAGAATGTGTAAGGTGAGGGTGAGAAGGGTGGAGGGAATCTCATCAGCCCAGACATGGATGTGGGAAGTGCTGATTTATTCTAGGAGTGCAACTCGTTGAATAGGGCTAAACTGTGAGGTGGAGGATGGGAAATCAGTCTGAGAAGGCAGGGTTGCAGCCAGACCATGGAGGACCTCAGATGCCCTGCCTAGTATCGTGAACATTCTTTGATAGATTAACATTTTCCAAACTGTCTTTTACGTCATTTTAGTCCTGAGGAATTCTCTCTGATAAAAGGGTTTTATGGGGAATAAGCTTATCAAATATTGCATATCTGCTTCTTAGAGAGATAAATCACATGTCTAACCTATCAAGGCTCTGAGAAGTCCTAAAACAAACAATAACCCTGTTTAACATTATTAAATCCAAAATTTTCAAATCCATCTGCACAAGAAAATCTTTTTTCTCCTAGAAACAATTATTAGCATCACATGGAAATACTGTTTTAAGGAACTCGATATAGAAGACATTTCTGCTGGCAAAAGGAGCCGTGCAAGGATACTGCACACTGGCCTTTGTAGCCACTGTGCCGGTACCTTCTGTTGCATCCTCAAATTATCCTCTCAGACTCCACGGAGGATTATCAAGTATATTTTGCTTTTGGGAAAACTGAGGCTCAGAGTGGTTGCATGCCTTACCAAGTCCACATAGCTAGTGATGGATGTGAACTCTGTATTTGAGCTAAGGCCTCTTAATATTTGTTCCACTCAGTATCTCTGGAGGCAATGTGAAGGATGAAGGGGTCACCAGGAAATTAGAGAAGGGAAAAGTGAGAAAGGTGTGGGGTTGCTTCAGCATGCAGCCGAGGAGCCATGAGGGCCTGAAGTTAACGAGGGCAGTGGCCGTGTGTGCGGATAGAAGGTGGTAGATGCAGGCGTGATCCCGAGCTGTGTGCTGTGCACTCTCTCCTTTCCTTGCTGACTGATTCCTAGGGGTGCCGTAGCACGGTCCCTGGAATTACTGCCACTCCACCTTTGAGATTTCACTCCTCCAGGCCTGAGATGACCCCTGCCTGAAAGCCTTCCTGTTCCTCAGCTTGATAGTCAGTGGCACTCAACTTGATGTCCAGCACCACATGACCTGCCTGCATTAAGCATCTCTTACATCATTTACATTTGGGGTTCTGCTTATTTACTCTTCCTTCTGCCTCCCTGAGTGTGGTTTTATTGCCATTCATAATGACAGCATGAAAGGTGCTCTTGGGATCTGACCCTGTGCACACTGTAGTGAAGTGATTAGTTTCTGGTTTAATTGCCTTGGAAGGATTCCTCTGGCAAATAATTTTCATCAGGGTGACTGGGCTGTATCACTTATTCAATTGTCAATCGGATTTAATTTCCTCTCCTGGACATATGTGGGTCATGGATGCAGGAATATCATTTATATACTTCCACACTCACACCCTGAAAGATGTTTCTTCCTTAATGTGACTTAGTTTATTGCCTGAGTACATATCCTACTTTTGGAATAAGTTGTTGATTCGCAAACCTAGCTATTCCATCACTTTCTGTGCTTCCCAGTGAGATCTCATCAAAGAAATGCTTAGGGGGACAGATGGAAATTCAGCTCTTTTTAAGCTTTATTGAAATATAATTGATATAAAAAATTGCACACATTTAATGTATACATTTTAATGAATTTGAACATATGCCTACACCCATGATACCATCACCACAATCATATATTAAAGTTATTGTTTATTAAAGTATTTTGAATGCCTTTTGTATATTTCCCCAAGATTTACATTTAAAACTATTTTCTATTTAAAAAAATATCTTAATTCTTACATTGTCAATTTTTCTTTACGTATTTCACTTTCGTATATACACTTATCCCTTTTCTGTCCTAAGATTTGAGAGAGATTTTTTTAAAATCTCACTTATTTTTAAACTATTCTTTGAAAAGTAATGTTTTGAAATAAAAAAATAAATAAATACAAATTGCCCCAGGGGAAAAAAAGATTTGTCAAATGGCCTCATATATAGTCAGTTCTCATAGTGTTATGTATGCTTGAATAGAATTTTCTAGACATTGAATTAACATTTTATAAAAATTCATTAGAACAATCCCATTAATTGTATGGTTCTCATCAACTAAATTCTTACATTATTTTTTGTCTTCTTCATCAATTACTGAGAGAAGTACACCTCCTGATGATGGTAAATTGGCCAGTCTCTTAGTTTTGACAGTTTTTGCTTTCTATTGAAGTTATGTTACTAGTTTCCTGATATTTGAACCCTTTAAAAATATATTGTAAACATCTTTACATCCAAAAAAAAAAAGAATAATGTATGTTTGGGTCTAATTTTTTAGGTACGATCTATATCAGTTAGAATTCAGTGCAGTTGCATATAACAGGAAACTTCCAAATGATAGTTTTTTTAAAAAAATTGAAGTCCACTTACCTCTCACCAGTAGGTCCAATAGTTACCAGTCCAGGGTTTACTCCAGGAAACCTTCAGGTACTTCCTTTCAACTCATTACTCTGCCATTTAACTCCTATTCAAATTAATGGTTACAAAATGGCTGATAGAGCTCCAGCCATTACATCTGCTTTCCAAGCAGCAGAATGGTGCAAGAGAGGAGAAGGGTAGATTTTCTCTTTTTAAGGAAGGCTTCCCCTATACCATGGAATTAAGTTTTTTCCAACTGTTTTGTGACATTATTTGTTTAAAAAGCAATCCTTACCACAGTAACTTGAAATGCTACCTTTATCAAATACTAAATTCTTAGATAACTTAATTTATATGTTTCTTTTCCCCTATTACATTCATCTGTCTGCTTATTAATGTACCAGGACTACACAGCTTTCATTTTAAATTTCCGATAATATTATATCTGCTATTTATTTATTCCCTTCCTGCTTCCCCCAAAAAGAAATTCATGTTTTTCTCATCTTCTTACATTCTTGAACAAAATTTAGAATCATAGAACAATTTCCTCACAAAAAACCACTGAAATTCTTGTTGGACTTCAATGTCTAAACTTCAGTGTCTAAACTTTGCATTTATTTGTTTTTTATGCACCCCAGATTTTAGAGTTCTGTTCATATGGTCGGGTCCTTCATATTTCTTGCTAAGTTTATTTCTGTTTTATAATTTTATTGCTATCTAAAAAAAGAATTCTTTGAATTACACTTTTAATGATTTTTTGTGCAGACATATAGAATGGGTTGTGTAATTTTATTTTCTAACCATTTTTTCATTCTGAACTCTCTTATTAGTATGCATAAGTTTTAAGTTGATTCTCTTGATTTTTTCTGCTATCAAACTATCTCTTTTCTCCTATTTAGACCTCTTGTTTATTTTCATGCCTCATTACATTGGCTAGAATGCTCAGAACAGTGTAAGTTAACAGAGTTTTCTGCAAACTCGTTGGTCTTATTTGTGACTTTATTTTTTTTTTTAATTTGTTTGTTTGTTTGTTTATCTTTTTGAGAGAGTCTCCACTCGGTTGGCTAGGCTACAGTGCAGTGGTGTCATCCTAGCTCACAGCAACCTCAAATTCCTGAGCTCAAAGTGATCCTCCTGCATCATCCCGAGTAGCTTGGACCATAGGCACATGCCACCACACCTGGCTAATTTTTCTATTTTAGTAGAGATGGGGGTCTTGCTTTTGCTTAGGCTGGTCTCAAACTCCTGAGCTCAAGTGATCCTTCTGCCTTGGGCTCCCAGAGTGCTAGGATTATAGGCATGAGCCACCACACCCAGCCTTATTTGTGACTTTAAGTGAATTTCAAACTTAAGCCCAACATTGACCTTTGACTCAATACAAACATTCTTTATTATAATAAAGATTTACCTCAGATTGCTACAGAATTTTTTTTCCCAGTAAAAAGCTGTATGTGATTTTTTTCCTTTTCAGCATTGATAAAATATATCACATATTTTCCTTTGCCATGTTAATATGACATAAGTTTAATGTCATTAATTTAAAACAAAATTATTAATTTTGAATGACTGGAGGTGCTGCTAAGAATGTGATCCTGGCGCCAGACTGCCTGAGTTCAAATCCTGTCTCTATTTATTTTAGTCCATTTGGGCTGCTGTAACAAAATGCCATAAACTGGGGAATTTATAAACAGAAATTTATTTCTCATAGTTCTAGAACCTGTGCAGTCTAAGATTGAGGCACTGGCAGATTCATCGCCTGTTGGGGGCTCATTTCTTATAGGTGGTGCCTCCTTTTGGCATCCTTACATGGTAGAAAGGACAAAGTCCCTTGGGTCTCGTTTATAAGGGCAGTAATCCCATCCACGAAGGTCCAAAGGCCCCACTTCTTAATGCCATCACCTTGGGGTTAGAATTTCAACATGAATTTTTGAGGATACAGACATTCAAGCCATAGCATTTATTATATATAAGTCATGTCACTGTGGTAGTTCTCTTCCTCCTGTCTTAGTTACTTCACTTGAGAAGTGGGGACTGGGGTAATACCTACCTCAAGGTTTTTGGGAAAATTAGGTATTAATGCCTAGAAAGATCCTAGAACAGTGCCAGGCAAAGAAAGAATGTAAGTGTCATGATCACTTTTGTTGAACCTATACTGTCATATTGCACTCTTACTTATTATCTTACCATTAATAAAAAAAACATAGTTATGGGAAGCTTAAATAATATTCTCCAGGAGGTAACGCCAGTAAGTGCTCTAACCCATATTCAAACCTGTGTCGTCTCCTTCTTGCCTCCAAACTCATAATGGAATTTAGTCTTTATTTTAGGAGTATCTTTGTTGAGTTATTTTATTGTATTATATTGGCTTTGTAGATGATTTAGGATGCATGCCATCTTTTCCTCTGCTCTGAAGCAGTTTAAACAGCGTAGAAACTACCTCTTCCTCAAATGTTTGATAAAATATTGCTTGTGAAACCATCTGGCTCCACAGTTTTCTTGGAGGAGATTCTACAGAGTTTTTCAAAATTTTTCTCAGAGCCAGGCCAAAGAGTCTTGATTTACACTCAGGGAACCAGCACTTGGTGAAGATGTTCTGTGTTTAAGGCATTAAGGTAGGGACTGTTGGAGAAAAAGCTTGAACAAGGCATCTAAAGAAGCTTGTCAGTTAAGAGGGTAGTAAGACTGGTTTGAAAAGAGCCCATCAACAATGTGTGGCAAGAAATGAACGTAATGAAAGAAAGCCATGTGTAATTAATTCCTGGCAAGGTGATCCTCCTGGGCTAGAGTGATTCTATATCCTTCAAGGTGGGGCTTGATGTGGGTTTTTAAGAGTAGTTAGGATTTAATAAAGAAGAAGATATTATACCTGACTATAAACAAAACAGCACTTTGGAAACAGGATCCTGGAACTCAGGCTACTGAAGAATTCTGCAGTCCCTTCCTTTGTACTTTGCTCCTTTCGTTTTACTTGTCCCAGGGAGACACACATGCAGAGCAGTGAGAGGAGACGGAAGCATCCAGACTGAGGTGAGGGGAAGCAAATCCCCCAGGAATTCCGACCCTCCCGTTTTCTGTTTCTAGAATGGGCATAAGAAACTCCACATAGTTGTGAGGAATAAATGAGGTAAAGGCTTTGAAAATACTCGACACAGGTGGCTAGGTCTTCAGTTCCTCTGTTTCTATTTGTGTTTCTATGAGCTATTGTTTTCCATCAAACTGGAAACATTAACTGTGGCAAATAAAAACCTTTTAAAATCCCTGCTCTGATCTCCCTATGCAGAGCGATGTTTTAACACTCATTACTCCATCTGCAAACCGTGTGGAACCGCTCATTCCTGGGTCTGTCATGCTCATGCACGACATGTCCATTCACCAGCCTTTCATACCAACTGTTTCCCTTGCCTGGAATGACCTCCCTCGTCCCTCCCCTTCTCTCCTTTCTAGTTGGCGAGCTCTTACTTTTCCTCCAAGCCTCAGGTCCGGTGTGATGTCTCCTATGAGGAATCTCCCAAGCAAAATTCGTTGCTTGTTTTTTCTGGAGTTACCATAGCTCTGTGAGCAGACCTCTTCTCCATGCCCTGTGAGCTCTCTCAAGGCTGTGGCTACAGTTTATTTATTTTTGCACCTCTCCTTAGTGCCAATCAACAGTGACTGTCTTACATTAGATGCTCCTAAATGTTAGTTGCATGTCCATGCATGAATGAATCCCCAAACCAAGGCTTGCAGACGCCTGGTTCCACCACATCTGCTTCGGGGAAAAAACAAAAATGAATCTCTAGAACAACTCTTGACAGCTGTTATTTTATATTCTTTCAAGTTGTTAGTTTATATTCTTTCATGGGCAGTTCCCACATTTTTGTTTTTATAGCTAGGGAATCCACATCAGAGTCATTCTCCTTGATTGAGTGACTGTAAGAGGATAGTTTATAGTCTAGAAACCACAAGGAGAAATCTGGTGATTTGAAAAAAGTCTACCCAGGCAGGATGTAGACTGTATAATACTTGGTTACCCTAATGAGACATTCACAATGAAATTAAATTGAAATTTGAAAGAAGCAGCATCTTTAGGGAAAGTAGAAAGAATTTTATATTCCTGTGAAGAAATGAAGAACTACACATTTTTTGACCTCATATCATAACAGAGCAAACATTTTTTTATAAACCAAAGGATGCAAACCATTTGCCAGTGTTGAAAACAAAGTCAACTAAAAATTGCCAAGTTTTCGATTGACACTTTGTCATCTGTAATGCCCTGAGATTTTATTGTCTTTATTTTTAATGTGGGTTCAGACACTAGGCAAGGTTTTTGTGACTGTTTGATTCAGTTTAACTCAAGAAGCATTTTTTTCAATCTTATTCTACATGCTGGAAACAGTAGATGTGTATTTGATAGGAAAGTGTTGGGATTATAAAACGGAAAAAAAACCAACAAATCTATTCTTTTCCTGGAAGTCCTAGCACCCACAGGATCTTTGGCACTTAGTCGATATTCTGCCTTGAGAAATTGCAAGAGGAGCTGAAGAACTGCTAAGATGAGGGCTGTAAGCAGATTTGAGGGAGCAGTAGGTTCCTAGAGAAGCTGTTAGGGAAGGTGGCATATGATTTCATTAAATGCAGAATGAAAAGTTACTTCCCTCTGATTTGAAAATATTGGTCACAGAGGTGTTTAAAATTTCAGTATAGAATCGGTTTCAGTGTTTATTTGTTTTTCTTCTTTTTGCTGCAGTCATGTGTGTAGGGAAGGATGCCAAAGAAAAGAGAGAATGATAAAAAAAAAATCTTAAAGCTGATCTGGAGGCTAGAAAGATGAGCGAAGCTTCTACCTTTACTTTGTCTTAACAGTGGGTATGGCGAACAGCCCGCGTGGGTCTCGGCTGGAGCGATGCTGACGGTGGTTCCAGTCAAGTAAACGATTCTGGGTCCTTGCTGGGTACCAGGTCCTTCTGGGGAACCAGAGATGAGGAGGACATAATTCCTGCTTTTGGACAGACTGACTTCTTGCAAAATGGATAAGACTTGCATACAAATGGGGAAATAAGCTAAGTGCTCTAGGAGAGATGCAAACTGCTGTTGAGTGAGTGAAGTGAGGGAGATGTAACTCATGGCAGTTGGGGGCAACCATGAAAGCCTCCATGGAGGTGGTGGCATTTAAAGCGGACATTGATAAATTAGGTAATATTTTGAGTGTCAGACAAGGCATTGTGTGTATCACTTCAGAAGTCCCACTCTTCCAGTTCTCATCCCTACTGCTATCATAATTATAAGTCCTTTTCAGAAAGCAGCTAGCTGGTAGTTAGCAGTATATGCATATAGTGCAGTAAATGTTTAGAGGATGAGTGGTGGCTGGACAGAAGCAGGAAAAGTGACTAGGGAGGTTGCACTTCCAGGCAGGAGAGACTATAGTTCAGTATTTAGTGGGGAAACACTTGAAGGTTTGAGCAGAGCGTTTTCATGATTGCACCTGTGCTGTATGAATGGTAATCTGGCAGTTTGAGTAGTGTGAGTTCGTTTTCAAAGGCAGGAGCAGGTAGCAGTGGGGAAACCATTGCAGTTGTTCCATGGAGGTGCAATGAGACCACAGAGTGGGCAAGGTCAGGGGACTCAGGCAAAGCATTCTTAGACTTGGCACCAGAAGCATGACCTATATAAGGAAAATTTGATAAGTTGGACTTTTAATTTTGTCCAAGTTTTGGATACTTGGACAAAAAAAGTTGGATAACTTGGACAAAATTAAAAACTTTGAGTCTGTGAAAGACCCTGTAAAGAAGATGAAAAGACAAACTACAGAGTGGGGGCCACTAATCTGACAAGGGACTGGTCACTAGGGTATGTGAAAAACTCTCAAAACTCAACAACAAAAAGCAAACAATTCAATTTGAAAGTGGATAAGACATGAACAGATATTCACCAAAGAGGATATACAGATGGAAAATAACTACATGAAAAGATGTTCAGCATCATTAGTCATCAGGGAAATGCAAATTAAACCCACAATGAGATATCACTGTACAACGATCAGAATGTCTGAAATAAAAAAAAAATGACAACACCAAATGCTGCTCAGGATGTGGAGAAACTGGGTCATTTGTCCATTGCTGATGGGAATGTTAAATGGCACAGTCACTGTGGAAAACAATTTGGCAGTTTCTTATGAAACTATTAAAAGTGCGGGTGCCACACAACCCAGCAATTGCACCCCTGGGCACTTATCTCAGAATTCATACACACTTGTACATGAATGGTCATAGCAGTTTTATTAGTATTAGCCCCAGATGGACATGGCCCAGATAAATGGATCAACATCTGAAAGATTCAGCCAACTGTGGTGCATCCATATCACAGAATCCTACTAGGCAATAAAAAAGAATGAGCTATTGATACATGCAACAACTTGGATGAACCTCCAAGGAATATGTACATCTATATACTTTACTCCATATATACAGGTGCTGCCTATACAATCATTTTTAGTTATCAAATTCTAGGAAACACAGTCCTTAGGTAGCCTGACTTCACATTTCTGAATAAGAAAATATTAAGAGGGTCACCTAGCATAGAATTGGCATGTATACCACATTATTAGGTAATGAGTTCTGTTCTGTTTAGTAACTTATGTATAAAAATATTGATATTTTGTAGAACTGTTCTAAATCATGCCTGACATCTAATATTCTTGGACAACTAGTGTTGTAGCTTTCGTATGGAGATTGGATTTTGCATTTGCATGGGCTGAAAGGAGAGAGGGCATATACTGGAAAAGCAGAGAAATATTTGTTAAGAGAGGGGAGGATTCTCTTCACCTCACCCCTGTGGCATTTTCCATGGTTTCTTATCTGCACCTGCCTAAAGGGAAACTCCTGGATTTCTCAGTGTGCCTTTGGAAATTTGTCAGATGAGGCTGAAGAGAGAGGATAGGGGGAGGCATCTGAACTCACCTTCATTGTGATTTTCTCTGGGAGAACAAGGGGTTTTTCAAGGAGGGAATGGCAAGGCTCTGGACTTTCCTAAAATTGACTAAACTCTGTACACATGAACTTTTTCTGCTTGCCATTTTCCTGCTATCAGCAGCTCAGGCCTTGCCCTTTGAAAAAATAGCAAAGAGTGTGGCTGATGAGAGCAAAATTCAGAAGCAGAATAATAGTAAATACACAGAAGCAGCCAGCACAGTTGGGTCACTGAAGAGGTGACATGAGATGTTTGCAAGGTGGCATCAGAGTGTTCTGCAAATGTAGTTATTCTTAGTAGTAGCAATCGCTTGAAAGAAAGATGCCCTGCCTTAGCACAATGTACATTGGAGAGGATCACCACCACTCAATTCTCCACCAGTGTTATGCTACTTCTTGGACATGGGTGTGTGTTCTGCAATAATTTTTTATTGTATTTCTTCGTTTTTCTAATGGAAGTTCTTTAAAAAGATACGTTTCTCAGTTGATAATATAGTTTCCCCCGAAATAGCTGCATTTTAATCTTGATTCCATTACTTAACAGAAATCATTTATAATGTTTGTTTTAGGTACTAATATGGTCAAAAGATAGGAAAGGAAATATAAGAAGTTGTGAGATTAGCAAATAAAAAACATGGGAAGATGTTCATTTTCATGAATGATTACAAATGGTAATTAAAATAGCGATTATATTGGGTCTAATAATTCCTCAACAAAATATTTTTAAATGAAGTACCAATGAATATCTAATAAATTGTAAAAATCAAAAGAAAGATAATTCCCGGTGAGAATACATTGATGGTAGTGTGTCTTTTGTTTGATTACTTTTTACCAAATGAAAATGGCTTTCTTATTTTTTCTGATCGTAAAAATAAGTAGTCGCCTAGATAATTCAAACAAGGCAGAATTCTAGAAAGGAAAAAATAAGAATGACCCCAAATCTCTCCCTCCATAGGAAGTCACTGATGACCTTCTGGTGAAGATCTTCTTAAACAACTTTCTATTAAGATAAATACAACATTAAATTACTATTGTATTTTACATGCTGTCTGCAACCTGAATATGATGGTACCATGTTTGATTTAGCCAACCATGTAACTGATGGACTCACTTCTTTGCCTTTTCTTGCTATAGTAAACAACTCTAAGAACATCCTTGAATATATATTCATCTACCCTTGATAAGGTACATTCTGGAAGAAATTATTACAAGTCAAATGTCTAGCAAGAGTATATAAATTTTAAATTTTGACTCAAAAGGGGAGAATACATTCCAGAAATAGAGAAATTGACAATCCCAAGAATGCTCGTTCACTGTTTTCTTATCCCCTCTACAACATTTGATATTATTAGTAGGTATTTAAAAATGTTAATGAAAGATAAATATTAAATAGATCTCATTGGTTTATTTCTTTGATTATTACTGAAAATATTTTTTCACTTTTTTTTTTGCTATTAGCATTTTTCTAGTTACCAATTGCTTGTTCATTCTTGCTAACTTTTCAATAGGGATGCTTGAGAGTTCTTATTTTTTAGAGCTAATTGTATTTTGGGAATATTAAGTTTTTGTTATGGATGCTTAAATATTTTCCCAGCTTATCACTGCTTTTTAATTTTGTTTAAGATATTTCAAAATTTTTTACATAAGTATATATTAAAATTTTAAGTAGTTGTAGTACTTTCTGGATTTTGTGGTGTGCTTAAAAAGATCTTCTCCACTCATATATAAATAGAGGATAAGGAGAGAGTAAAAAAGGGGGATAATATATGGGCAGGCATTTTGCAGTTTATAGAAGTAGAAAAAAAACAACTCTAATCAAATCACAACAAAACAAACTACTCTGAGCCCATCTGGTTAAGAATAATTGAACTAGATACATTTTGAAGATTTTTATCTCTTCGGAGATAGTATTCAATCAATACATGGAGAAATGCTTTCACTGATTCTACAAACTTTAAGTACCAGGCACAATGCTAGGTTTTGATTTAGAAAAAAAGATATCGATTCTGAAAATAAAGTAAAATTACCACTGCCGGCAAAGAATTTGCAGAGTACAATAATAGTCCTGTAGGTACAAGGAACAGTAGGAGCCTAGAATTCTCATTTCTTCTTCATTCTCTCTTATTCTACTTCTAAACCATAAGAGGAACAATTGGCAAAATGCTAAAAATGCTAATTTCTTGAAAAAATATTTCTTATGATTTTCAGACGAGATCGGGCGTGGTCAGGGTGGTATGGCCATGGACTTTCTCAGAGAACATGTTTACAAGAGCCCCAAAGAGCCCCCTGCATCTTCATTCATGGCTACCTCTTTGCAAGGAGACACGGATGCCTTTGAGCACTGGCTGGGCTGTAATAACCAAACCTATAATCATGTTTGATGCCCAGAAAATGTTTTCAAAACATTTGCACTATTTAACGAGCCAAGACATTTTGTGAAAGATGTTTGTGAATGCTTTCATCAGGAGGTACACATTCATTTGAGTAGGGGAAATATTTGAAAATATTTGGTCATCTTAACTCTGTGCGTGCATGTGTGTGTGTATTCTGAATATGTGTACATGAATGTGCATGTATGCATATATAACAGTAGAATTTTACATACAATTATGCTTTGAAGTTAACACACTTTCTGTATTTGATTTTATAAGGGAGAATGGAAGGCATTCAGGATAGGCACTGAGGGAACTAAGGCCTACTTTATTTTTATTTCAAAATATTAAGGGGTACAAATGTTTTAGGCTACATGGATCACTTTTGTAACACGTGAGTTCTGGCTGTAGGTGTGCCTGTCATGCAAATAGTGTTCATTATGCTCATTAGGTAGGTTTTTGCCCCTCGCTTTACCCCCTCTACCTCCCCTGGTTGATTTGCACTGAGTTTTGCTTTTCTCTCTGCACATGTGTGCTCATCGATCAGTTAGTTCCATTTTAATAGTGAGTACATGTAGTGTTTGTTTTTCATTCTTAAGATACTTCACTTAGGAGAATAGTCTCCCTTATGGAAAACAGAATGGACATTTCTCAAAGAACTAAAAGTAAACCTACCATTTGATCTAGCAATCCTACTATTGGGTATCTACCCAAAGGAAAAGAAGACTTTTCCTCAAAAAGACACCTGAGCTCAAATGCTTATTACAGCATGGCTCACAATTGCAAAGATGTGGGATCAACCCAAGTGCCCATCAATTCATGACTGGGTTAATAAAATGTGGTATATGTGTACCAAGGAGTACTACTCAGCCATAAAAAGATCTACTTTAAAGGGGAGAAATAATAATAGTCCCTTATTATTTTAATAGTATTTTAGGAATTATTTTACCATTTTTATTCAGTCTTCACCAAAGCCTGTGAAATAAGCATAAATATTTTCATTTCACATGATGAAAAAATGGGACTCAGAAGTTCATGTTTACTTTCAAAGATAAAAGTAAATCCTCAAGTCCATTGTTCTTTCCACCACACTACAGCTGCCCCATGCTTAAAGGCCTAACCTGTAAAAGAAGGATTAGCCAGTTAGTTCCCTATGATCTAAGCTCCCTCTTTATCACAATTTCCTTAGCACACTGTGCAGGGGTGGGGAACCTATGGCCTGAGGGTGAAATGTGGCCTTCTAGGTACTTAAGAGCAGCCTTTTGACTGAATGCAAATTTTGCAGAACAAATTATTTTATTAAAAGGAGTGCTGCAGAGAAAGATGAAGCTTTTCTTGACTCCTTTGATGCATAAAAAAAGAAGAATCTTGAAACCAGAAGGCCCCAGGTTCCCCACTTGTCTCTGCCTTGCCCTCACCAAGGAACTTGGCAGTGATAATACTTAACAATGGAGATTTGTTGTGATGTCTCTGGCAAATAGTAGGTGCTCAAGAATCAGACATTACCCGAACCCTCCTGAGATGGTGTCAAGAGACACGAAATTGACTTGGGGAATATAAAGGTTGTGGGGAACAGGGCCCTGGGTATAAAGGCAAGAGCCAGTAGGAGTCAGTTTTGTGCTGTGTGTTAACCCACATGCAGAGAATTGGTATTTGGTCGTGGCTGGATTATTCTCATCTCTCATCCTCATGTTCACATAGTCCTAGGAGGCATCGTATCAAGAAGACAGAAGTGGGGAGCCTTGAGAACATGAGAGAGATGCAGGAGTGATATTCATGAATGTTTTTCACAAGGGTCAAAATAGATTTGCCTAATTCTTTTTCTTTTTTTTTTCTTTTACCCTTTATAGCTGATGGCGTCTGTGTCTTTAAATGCTTACTCAACAGAGACACTGAATGTTGCCGTGTAGGGAAGGAGTCCATCTTGATTACTCTGGGATGCAACAGTGTTTTGATGAAGTTTGAGTCTCATGCTGGTAAGTTTTATGCCTGTCCTGACTTCCTGTCTTATCTGAAGACAAATCTCCTGTTGGCCCACTTTTAGCTGTTACTGATTGGTTAGCTCTCAAAAGCACGTTTTCTAATCTGAGTTGTCATTGAAACTGACCCTGGTGCTTACTTGATACCATGGCTAGAGAACAGTCTTTTCCTGGAATATGAAAACATTTTTTATCCTTAGCCCTCCTTTCGGTCTTCCTTCATTCAAAGCTGCAGGAGAGACCACCAAGAATCATCATCTTCACAACACTGTTGTTGATTCTCCTTCAAGATGAGGTTGTTTGCAGAAATGTTATTTTCAGTTTGAGTGTCAGAACAATTTCATCCTGTTTTTGTCTTTGAATCATTTGTTGAGCATTCTAAAACTCTGGACAATAAAAGTCAAAAAACAGAAAAATAAGCTAAAGTATAAAAGCATTTTAAGAATATACTTAACGGCCTTCTGGAAGATTTCCAGCCTAATAAAGAAAATTAGACTCAACAGTGCTTTGGGTCTACCTTAGGTAGTTGGTAGTTTCTTTAACTTAAGTATCAGTTGTTTCATCTCATTTTATAGCATAAATCCGGATACAATGTCAAACATTAGCACATTAGCAATGGTATGGATTCTCCTCTGGTTAGCTAAAGTGTCCAAAGATCTTTTACTGTTGATAACTACCTGGGGCTAAAGAAGTTAAATTGATTTCTAAACTGAATCTGGAGTCAGCCAGAGTGAGAAATGTATTTTACCATATATCTATTCATCTATCTATCTCTGCATCCATCTATCAACCTATTTATTTTTATCATGTATTTCCGAGTAAATTTTAATAACCAACATATTTCACCCCCATTTACTTCAGCCTGCCAATAACTGGAATTCAAAATTTGTTGATGGTTCTCATTTTTTCTGTTTAGGTTAGGTTTACATACTGTACATTGAAATACACAAATCTTAGTATTATCATTTTTGGAAGTTCCCCATGCCCTTCTTTCCCAGTCACTCCTTACTCTCATCCTTTCAGAGGTAATCATCACTGTTCTGATTTTTGTTCCCACCATAGATTAACTTTGTTTTTTCTGAAGCTTCCTACAAATGGAATCTTTCAATATACACACTCTTTAATAAGGTCACTCAGCATGTTTTGAGATTTATCCATGTTGCTGCAAGTATTAGTAGTTTGTTCATTTTTATTGCTAAGTAATAGTCACAATTTATTTACCCATGGACATTGAGGCTGTTTCCAGGTTTTGACTGTTACGAATATGGCTGCTATAAATATTCTCATTCTAATATATTTCTATCGAAATTGTTTTTCTGTTTCTCTTGGGTCAATGCCTAAGAGTGAAATTCCTGGGTCATAGAATAGGTGCATGCTTAGTTTTATAAGAAATAGCCAGAATTTTTTCCAAAGTGGTTGTAACATTTTATACTCCCAGCAATAATGGATGAGAGTTTTGGTTGCTCCACATCCTTGCTAACATTTGGTCTTTTAGTGTTTTTAATTTTTTTTCCTTTTTGGTGAGTATGTAGTTATAGCTCAGTATGGTTTTAATTTACATTTTCCTGATGTGTAGTGATGTTAAGCACTTTTTTGTGTGCTTATGAATTGAAATTGTTTTCTGGTCACTAATTGAGTCTGTGTTTATGGCATTGCTGTTCTTTATACATCCAGGATACTGGACTTAGATAAGTAATTTGTGGATGTTAACTCCCATTTTGTAGCTTGCTTATTTCATTTCCATAATGATGTCTATGCTGAGAAGTTTTAAAATTTGAAGAAGTCTAATTTATTATATCATATTTTTCTTTTTTGTTTATTGCTCTCTGTGCCCTAAGAACCCTTTGCCTACTCTCAAATACTGAATGATTTATCCTGCATTTCCTTCTAGAAATTTCATAGCTTTAGCTTTTATATTTTACGTATGTAATCCATCTTAATTATTTTTATATGGTATAAGGTATGAGGCCAAGATTATTTTTAGTCCATACGGATATCCAGTTATTCTAACAATGTTTATTGAAAAGACTTTTTCAAATCCAGTATTGTATAAAAGTTCGTCTGTTTCTGAGCTCTTTATTCTGTTTCATTCATTGTCCTTATACCAATATCACATTGTCTAGATTATCTTTAAGGTAATTTTTTGAAGTCTTATAGTTTAAGTCCATCGACTTTGTTTTTCTTTGTCAAGATTGTTCTGGATATTTTTGATCCTTTGCATTTCCATATACATGGTATAATTGTTTTCAATTTCTATAAAAATGCATAGTCCACTTATGATTGAGATTGATCAGTTTAGTGAAAATTTTACTTTTAACAATATTAAGTGTTTCAATCCTTAGTGAGCTAAAGATACATTATATTTAATCATGAGAAGTCATTATTAAAATTTTAGGAATTTAACAGTTTGAAATTGGCTAGGGTGGGAGAATTCACATCACACAAATTGGCAAACTCGAAAAACAGGAGCTTTTTACTAGAGAGGGGTGGGGGGAAAGTTGGTTGTTAAATGTTTACCAACATGTCTTTTGCTTCCAGTCTAGAAAAATGGTATTTTTTTTTTATTTCAGGATATTATGGGGGTATGAACATTTTGGTTACATGTTATGACTTTGCCATACCCAAACTATGATTCGAGGCATGCCCTTCCCCCCTACAATGCTCACTGCATCCATGGGTTGTGAGTTTACCCACCCCCAACCCCCCAATCCCTAAATAATATTACTATGGTGTGAGCACCTTAGTGTTGATCAGTTAGTGCCAATTTGATGGCGAGTACATGTGGTTCCCATTTTTTCATTCTTGTGATACCTCACTTCAGAGGATGGGCTCAAGCTCTACCCAGGAAAATATATAAGGTGCTAGATCACCACTGTTTTTTATAACTAAGTAGTATTCCATTGTATACATATACCATAAAGGAAAATGGTATTTCTATCCATTTATTTAGGTCTGCTATAATTTTTTCCCAGCAATTTTTTGTAGTTTTGAGAGTGAAGGTCATACACAACTTTTGATAAATGTATCCATAAATGTTTTATGTTTTTGAATATTTTAAATAGAATTTTAAAAATCACAAATTTTTACTGTATATAATTAACTTGTATATAATATTAACCTTTGATATTGCAACCTGTTAAATTCACTCATTAGTTTTAATAGTTATATTTTAGATTCCTTAGAGTTTTCTATATTTAAAAACATTTGTCATCTGCAAATAGAAACATTCATTCTTCTTTCTAATCTTTATGCCTTTTATGTTTTTCTTGACTTTTTAATAATTCTTATGACCTCCAGTACAATGTTGAATAAACCTGACAGAGCAGTTGTTCTTGACATTTTCCTGATTGTAGGGAAAAGTCTAGTATGCCAGCATTAAGGACAATATTTGTTATGTGTGGGGGGTGTGTGTGTGTGTGTGTTTTGTGGATGCCTTTTATCCGATTAGGGAAATTACCTTCTATCCTTAGTTTGCTGGAAATTTATCATCATTGGGTATTGGATTTTGTCAAATACTTTTCTGGATCTACTGAGATTATAATATTCTATAAATTTGTTAAACTACTTTGAATAAAATAGTTTGCATAGAATTAGTTTTATTAATTAGATGCATAGAATTAGTTTTATTTCTCTCTTATATGTTTGATAGAATTCACCTGTGAAGTCACTGGGGCTTGGCGGTATATTCAAGGGAATATTCATGGAATTCTTTAATATATAAAAGGCTCTTCAGATTTTCTTCATGTGTGAATTTGATATTTTATATCCTTTCATGTAATTTTTTCATTTCCTCTAAGATGTTAGACTCATTGGAAAAATTGTTCATAATTTGCATGTTATCCTTTTAATTTTGTATGATCTGTAACAATTGCTCCCATTTCTTTCCTGATACTGATTATTGATGTTTTTTTCTTGATCAGCCTACTTAGAGGTTTATCAGTTTTATCAGTCTTTTCAACAAATGAGATTTGGTCACATTATTTTCTCTATGGTTTATCTGTTTTCTATTTCATTGATTTTTTTTTTCCTTTTTAAAATTTTTATTTCAGCATATTACGAGGGTACAAATGTTTAAGTTGTGTATATTGCCTTTGTCCCACCTGAGTCAGAGCTTCAAGCGTGTCCATCTTTCAGATAGTGCACACCACACCCATTAGGTGTGAATATACCCATCCTCTCCTCCCCCCTCCCATCCGCCCAACACCCGATGAATGTTATTTCTCCTCTTATCTTTATGATTTTTTTTCTGCATTCTTTGGCTTTACTTTGCTCTTTTGTTCTAGCTTCTTGTAGTGGAACTTTAGGTCATTAACTTAATTCTTCTATTTTTTTTCTAATATAATTTCTTAAAGTCAATAGTTTTCCACTAAGTATAAGGCTTTACTTATATAACCAAATTTTAATATGTTGCAACTTCAATATTACTCTGTTCAAAATAAATGCTACTTTCTCTTGTAATTACTTCCTTGATCTTGAGATATTGATCAGGAATATTGAGAAGTATTTTAATTTGAGAAGTGTTTTAATTTCTATGTGTTTGGGAATTTTCCATAGATACCTTTCTGTTTTTAAAGGTGGACATTTTAAATGTTGTGTTGTCTAGTGTCTGGAATGTGTTACCTTCCTTTAAGGAGTATTGAAGTTTGCTTACATGGGCAGACTAGCTAGTTATAGGTCAGCTTGATTCTTCTGAAGCTTGATTTTAGCTTCTGAGAAGTCTTCAATCTAGGTCTAGTTTAGAACATGCTACTAAAGTATGACCATACTGTGGTTTCCACTGTATGCCTCACATGTTCAACAAGGTCTTTCCATTTTGGCTGGTTGGAACTATAATCTCTCCCCACTTTGTGTTATCTCTGGGAATTGTTTAGTGTACAGCTCCCTAATTGTTATCCTTTTCCCAGAGAGGTTTTTGTCCACCTATCCTACGCATGTACTACTTAGCATTTATTTAGCTAGAAACTCAAGGGGAGCCTGATGCAGATTTTTAAAGCTTTTTCTTCATGTAGCTCCTTTCTCTCTGGTAATCTGCCTTAGAAATTCCAGCAGCAGCTTCAGCCTCCCTGAACGTCAGTCTTTGTACGTTCAACCCAGCAAGACCACTTTGCTCTGTTTCGCTTCTGATACCCTGTGCTGCAGTCTGGATGATAATGCCTTGGGCAGAAGACCAGGGTAATTGTAGCACCGTCCTCATTGGTTTACCTTCTTCTGGGGATCACAGTTTTGCACGGGCTGTTCTCCATGTCTGCTAACTATTGTTTCATATATTTTGTCCAGCTTTCTTATGTCAGTGGAGGGAAAGTATGGTACCAGTTAATCTGTCATGGGTATGAACAGAATTCCTCCATATTTATTTCAAGAGAAAGAAATTCATGTATTCAGAACACTTAATATTTGAATAGTAGTGGTCATGAAAAGCTAGAAACAATTAATATTCCCATCCTGTGTGCCCTGATTCCAACACACATCCTAGCTCACACATAGAGTTATATAATCCGGAAGTCAGAACCTTCTGCTCTGTAAGCCAGGCAAAACAAATTCAGTTCATAAAATATTTGTAAAAGCTTCCTTCCCTTCAATGGTAGATCTGCCTTTTTGACTTTGATATTCCTATAATGTGTGCAAATGATGTGTTTCTAGTATGTTCAAGAATCTTCCTGTGATCTTAAAATGTGCCCCAAAATACTGACCACTGACACGAAGGGTTCCAATTATAGACCACAATTAAAGCCAGTTGTTTTTTTTTTTATCAGGAACTGTGAAGAGTCTGAGATTTTTATCCTATTTACAAAGTAACAAGTTAGCTTGCCATGGTTTCATGGATGCAACAAAAGACACAAGAGTCCTGGGTCAGAGATAAAAGACTTCATTACTTAGAGAAAGAGCAGTAGCCAGAGTGTCAGCATTCTGTCAGTCCTCCGAGCCCCAGTTCCTGTACACAGATTCAGAGGGCCAGATGAGCACCTGCACATGCAGTTAGTTGCATTATATGAGAGGAGCACTGAGCTTAAGGAACCCTCTATTTTATAGCAAGCACTAAGCAAGCCTGCTCTTTGTTCCAGAGGAAGATATTACTTCATCCCTATAGGTTGCTTGCTGCATACACATCCCTGAGAAATAGCCCGGCCAAAGAGCAGTCAAGGCTTTATGTTCTTAGCATATCTAGTAAGACATGTGTGAATCTCAGTAAGAGACCAATGGTGGAACGTCTCCCAACACTTTTGCTCCATGAACAGGAGGGGGAAGATTTTCTTATGTATAGACCACACAAACACCCAGACAATGGTAGTATAGGAAACCTTAACTCATGGGCTAGATCAAATCAGACACAAACACATAAATGAACAATCTTTATAGGAAAGACAGACATGGACAAGGAAATTTAGAATTTCTTCTATAGCTAAGAAAAAATAATATCAGTAGCATAGGATATTCCACAGTATAACTTTCTTAATAATTCTCTTGAGACAAGCCCCAAGTCTTGATAAACTTGACCAAGATTTACCTCCCTGACCTGGTTGTAGAGAAGTGAGCATTTCAGTCATTCAAGGTATCCTGAAAACTGTAGGGAGACAACACTGAATGAGGATAAATACCAACATCTCAGGACTTTTCAATTATTTAAGGGGCATGGGCAACTTTAGATAAAAATAATTTAAATAGACTTGAGACAGAAATAAAACCAGATATCCAGATAGCAGTAAACCAGGAATCATTTAGAAATAGACTCACTGAGTGCAAAATGACTCTCCTAGCACAGTTAGACTCATCCCAGAAGCCAAAGCTTACAAGCCTAGGCATAGGAGGTTTATAAGGTACACTTCTCAGGCAGTGCAGCTGGTCAGACTTGGTGGATAAGTCTCTGTGGACATCTTGGTGGGCCCTCCATGTTAAAAGTCAAAGAAAAATATAAACATTTTTTGAATGCTAAGTGGAATTTTATCTGTAATAATAAAACATATTTGAGGAAGTCTGCTTTCATGACTGTCTCCCAGATAAAGAGAGCCATATTGTCATATATTTATAGGTCAAATATAACATCCTGCAATTATATTTGGGTCAGTTGTAAAGCAAACAAAGAAATCCGTTATCATTCTTCAGTAACGAAAATCAGAATGAGGCTTGTCTTAGGATGTGACTTGAAAGGTCCCAGATGGCTCAGATCCCGGGTGGCAGTGGGATCTTGATTGTCATTTGTCAGCCTGGGTTTGACAGAAAGCCATCTACTTGTATCACTGCCTATCAGACACAATTACTGAGTTTTCAAGATGTGCTCTGCTTTCCTGAAATGAGAGGATGTACAGTGTGAAATGTGAGGTTCTTATTTTACATTTAGAGGAGTAAATTTACATTTACTCTTATTTACATTTAGAGTGAATAGCTCTCCAGTATCTGTAACTTGGGTAAGCAAAAAATCCAACTTTATTGGGGAATTGACCTGTATTGACATTAATAATTGGGTCTTTTCACTAGGAAAGACATGATCAAATATCCAAATATATCATCTGTATGAGGACTATATCTTCCCTCCTTCCATCTTAAGAATTATGACTCAGTGATTTTCAAGCCTAATTTGGTTGCATATCAAATAATCCCCATTAATCTCAAAGACTTCTGTGAAATCCTAAAAATAAAATACATTTTAATTCATTGTGTTTTGGAAGAAGTGGAGATATTTAATAATGATGAATGTAAAATAATTTTTTAAAGATTTAAAAAAAATATTTAATGTGCTGATGGAAATATCTGTGAAGCATTGGCTATTTATGTACCAGATACCGTGCAATGGTAACTTCCTATTCATCCATCTATCCATTCATTCATTTAACAAATATTTACTGAGAGCCATTTATGTGCTACACACACCTCCTTATGTGCCGAAGATATAGCATGGAACAAATAGAAGTTCCTTTAGTTATATAGTTGACATCTTAAAAGAGGAACATAGACAATAAACAAACATATAGTGAGTTATGTGGATAAGTTTGAAAATACAAATAAACCAGAATAAGAAACAGAGGATTAAGCATATGTACTGTATGTAGTTAATTTTGCAGTGGGGGGAAAACTTCATGGATAAGATGACATTTGGGTAGAAAACTATAGTAGGTGTAGGGAGGAGCCAGGTGTGTCTGAGCTAAAGGTGGTCAAGACAGGGAATGGAATTGCAAAGCCCCTGAGGCACGATGCCTTTGAAGAATGGAGAAGGCAGGAGACAAGATCAGACAGCTAGAGGCTGGGTCAGCTGAGGCATCATGGGGCCATGGTGAGGGCTTTGGTTTTGTCCTGAGGGAGATGAAAAGCTTTAGAGAACTTGTACCAGAGGCTTGGCATGGTCGAAGAATTATATCATTTTTATATACTACTTAAAGGCATATATTCGTACACTCTCTCACTGTAATTCTCATAGCAGCCCTGTGAGGTTGGTATATTTTTATTATTTATTCCCATTTCTAAGCAAAGACACCAAAGCTCACAGATATTAAGGGAATTGCCCAAGTGACAAAAATAAAATGCAAGGCCTGTGGTCTTTCTACGGCTTCCAAACTACCCCTTCACCCTTCATTGGACTGCCTGTTGACACTTAAGTAGAAAACTCATGTCATTAATTGGGATGATATCATGACCATGGGAAAGCCAATTTTTATCAATATTTCATGAATTGATAAAGACAAAGACACTGGAAGACTTTATTCTGGAGGTTTATGAGTCATGGGAATATTTCTCCATCTTTTTCAAAATTTTTATTTTGAAAAAATTTTAAACTTACAAAACAGTTATATAAACATATCAGAGAACTTATGAATACTCTTTAAACAGATATTTTGCACCATTTGATTTATCTCTTTCTCTGTATATGTGTGCATATATGTAAACACATGTTATAATTTTATTTTTGAACCATTTGAGAGTAATTTGCTTATGTCACACTCCTTTATCCTGTTATACTTCACTAGGTATCACTCTATGAATAAGAATATTCTCTGACCTAACCACAGTAGAATTATCAAATTCGGGAATTTAACAGTATTTCACTTCTGGAATTTATAAAATGTATGTTTGATCCACAGTCTATAGTCCAATTTCATGTCCCAATAATGTCCTTTATAGCAGTGGTCCCCAACCTTTTTGGCAATAGGAACCATTTTTCACAGAAGACAATTTTTCCATGGTCTGGGAAGAGAGAGGATGGTTTGAGGATGATTCAAGAACATTACATTTATTATGCACTTTATTTCTATTATTATTGCATTATAATATAAAATGAAATAATTATACAACTCACCATAGATTGGGGACTCCTTCTTTATAGCATATTTTTTTCCTCTCCATTACTGGATCTTGTCCAGGATCAAGTATTGCCTTTAGTTTCATGTTTCTTTAGTCTCCTTTAATTTGGAACAGTTCTTTAGCCTTCTTTCTTTCATCACATTGAGATATTGAAGGAACATGGACTAGTTATTTTGTAGAATATTCCCCAGTTGGGGTTTTTCTCGTTTCCTCATGAAAAGATACAGGTTATGCATCCTCAGGTAGAAAACTCCCTAAATGTGATTATGTGTTCCTCAGGATGTCCCATCAGGGAGACTGACATCTATCTTCCTCTAATTGGTAATGTTAATTTTGATCACCAGGTGAAGATGTTTTCCAGTTTCTCCACTGTAAAATTATTATTCTTTCCCTATTAACTGTAACTAATGAGCAGTCTATGAAAAAGGCACTTTGAGATCACACAAATATACTGTTCTTTATGAAACTGCCTCCCCACCTTAAATTTAGTATCCATTGATTATCCATTGCTTTGGAAAGGCAATATATCTCTTTTTTTTATGTTAACCTTGTATCCTCAACTTGCTAAGTCATTTAGTTCTTGTAGGATTCTTTTGGCAGATTTCTAGAATTTTCTACATAAATGGTTATATCATCTGTGATTAGAAATAATTTTATTTCTTCCTTTCCTATCAGTATGTTTTTTATACTTTTTCTCCCTTCCTTCCTTTCTTCCTTTTTTTAAATAACCTTAAATTTCTGAGTTAAATGCCATTATCATGATGTGCGATCCTTTTAACATATTGCTGAATTAGATTTATTAGGATTTTATAAATGATTTTTGTATCTATGTTCATTAGGTATTGCTTTGTAGTTTTCTTCATGTCTTTGTCTGGGTTGGATATCAGAGTAATATTGGCTTTATAAAATGAGTTGGGACATTTTCCCTATTGTTCTACTTTGGAGAAATGTTTATATACAACTAGTGTCATTTCCTCAAATGTTTGGTGGAATCAACAACTGAAGTCAAGTGGACTTTGATTTTTCTTTCTGAAATTTTTAACTACAAAGTCGATTTCTTTAATATACATAAGTCTATTTAATGTGTCTACTATTTATTGACTGAGCATTAATTGTCGTGTCTTTCATGAAATTTGTCCATTTCATCTAGGTTGTCAAGTCAGTTACTATTAAGATGTTTAGGTATGGTTAGGTATCTCGTAGGTGTATGATCTACTAATATAATGATGTCTGCTCTTTCATTTCTTATATTGGTAATAAGCCTTGTATTTTTTTTCTTAATTAGTTTAACTGGAGGCTTATCAACTTTGTTGATCTTTTCAATGAAACAGCTTTTGGTTTCATTCATTGTTCTCTATTTTGTCCATTTTCTATCTTACCAATTCTTTCTCTGCCTTTATTTCCTTTTCTTTGATTATTTTGTTTTTCAGGTTACTCTTCTCTCTCTAACCTAAAGTAGATACTTAGATCCTTAATTTAAGCCCTTTATTTTTTTCTAATGTGCACATTTAATGCTGTGCATTTCTTTCTACACACTACTTTAGCCACATTTCATAAATTTTAGTTTGTTGTGTTTTCCTTGCCGAACAGTTCAATAATTTCTAATTTTCATTATTATTTGTTCTTTGACCTATGGCTTTATCTTTTGATCCAGGGATTATTTGAAAGTATATTGATTAATTTCCAAACAGTAGGGGATTTTCCAGATATCTTTCTGTTATGATTTCTAGTTGAATTCTTTTGTGATCTAGACACATGATTTTTATGATATCACTGATTTCAAATTTGTTGGTATCTGTTTTATGGCTCACAATATGGTCCATCTTGATGAATCTATTATGTGCCCTTGAAAAGAATGTGTGTTTTGTTATTGTTGGGTGCAGTATTCTCTAAATATCAGTTGGATCAAGTGGGTTGATCCTGGATGGTTCTTGGTCCAATTGTTCTATCGATTATTGAGGGAGGAGAGTTGGAATTACAAATTATAACTGGATTTATCTATATTTTACGCCCCTTTCCTATATGAGAGATGATGTCACATTGAGTATAGGTGATGTTATGCTTCAGATAATGACTCAAGAAGACAAAAAGTAAAGACTCCAAGTTTCTAGGAGCTGTTTTATAGTTTTTTTCTCTTATAGGAAAAATTCAGACTTCACTTAAACCCACTTGGAGAATGACTGTTTAATGCCTCCCTGCTCTCAATATTTATTATAGTAACATATTCTCTAGTCCCCGTTTCCTGCTGAACATGTGCATAAAATATCTACATTCTACTGAAATATGTATGGATGAAATGGCGTGATGTCTGGAATTTACTTTAAAATGTCCAGCCCCCCCCCCAAAAAAAAACCACACATAATACAGCAGTAGAGATGAATTAAGATTGATAAAACCCTAATAAAAGTTGAATGTTGCAAATGGAATCCTTTGTATTATCTATATACTTTATATACATTTGAAAATTTATATAATAGAAGTTTTAAAAAGTAGATGTTTGAAAAGTCCATAAAAATATGATTTGGGATATGAGGAGCTATAAGGAAACAAATCTCATTTATCTACAAGTTGATCAATTTGCTGGCCAACTAAGATGTATTGATCAACAGTTTTGGAGCTACCTTGAAATGCTGCGTTACAATTCTAGTAGCAATAGCAGGAGGCGGAGGTGGCTGAGGAGTAGAACTTGAGAATCTTTATAGTTTGGATTTACTGCAATTTGACTAATAGCTGTTGGACAAAGCGGAACGTAATTATTTGTTATAGGCTGCACTGTGCTCAGCATTAATATTTGAACCTCCCCCCCTTTTCTTTAAAGTGCTTTCAAATGCCTTAGCTCTCTTAGGAGTATCAAAGGAATTTATGTCATATGTTCAATAATAAGTTAGCACAAAAGAAAATGTTTTAATAGAAAAACTCATTTACATTTCTTTTTCTTTTTTCTTTTTAATTATTATGGGTACATAATAGTTGTATTAATATATCTTTATAGGGTACATGTGATGTTTCGATACAGGCACACAATGTGAATTAATTTAATGAGAGTAATTGGGGTATCCATTACTTCAGGTATTTATTATTTCCTTGTATAGAAACATTACAATTCCACTCTTTTAGTTATTTTAAAGTATACTCTAACATATTGTTGATTCTAGTCACTTTGTTGTGTTACCAAATATTGTTAATTCTGACTATCTAACTATATTATTGTACCTATTAACCATCTCTACTTTATCCCCTACTCCCCACTACCCTTCCCAGCCCCTGGTAATCGTCATTCTACTCTATGTCTCCATGACATCGATTGCTTTTAACATTTAGCCTCCACATATGCATGAGAATATGTGAGATTTGTCTTTTTGTGCTTGGCTTATTTCATTTAACATAATGTTCTCTGGTTCCCTCCATGTTGTTGCAAAGGGCAGGATTTCATTCCTTTTTGTGTGTATGTAATATTCCATTGTGTGTATGTACCACAATTTCTTCATCCGTTAATGGACACTTAGGTTAATTCCACATCTTAGCTATTGTGAATAGTGTTGCAATGTACATGGGAGTGCACATATTTTCTTGATATACTGATTTTCCCCTCCTTTGGATTTATATCCAGCAGCGGGATTGCTGGGTCATATTGTAGTTCCATATTTAGTTTTTTGAGGAACCTCCATACTGTTCTCCATAGTGATTTCACTAATTTACATTCCCACCAATGGTGTACGAGGGTTCCCTTTTCTCCACATCCTCACCAGCATTCATTATTGCCTGTCTTTTTGATAAAAGCCATTTTAACTACGGGTGAGATGATATCTCATTGTAGTTTTGATTTGCATTTCTCTAATGACTAATGATGTTGAACATTTTTTCATATACCTGTTGGCTATTTGTATGTCTTCTTTGAGAAATATCTATTCACATCCTTTGCCCATTTTTTAAATTAGATTGTTTTTTTTCCTATTGGGTAGTTGGAGATCCTTATATATTCTAGTTATTAATCCCTTGTCAGATGGGTGGTTTGCAAATATTTTCTCCCATTCTGTGGCTTGTCTCTTCTCTTTGTTGATTGTTTCCTTTGCAGTACAGAAGCTTTTTAGCTTGATGTACTTCCATTTGTCCAATTTTGCTTTGGTTGCCTATCCTATTGCTCAAGAAGTCCTTGCCCAGACTAATGTCCTGAAGCATTTCCCCAATTTTTTTTTAGTAGTTTCATTGTTTTGGGTCTTAGATTTAAGTCTTCAGTCCATTTTTATTTGATTTTTATATGTGGCAAGAGATAAGGATCTAGTTTCATTCCCCTGCACATGGATATCCAGTTTTTCTAGGACCATTTATTGAAGAAACTGTCCTTTTCCTATTGTATGTTCTTGGGACCTTTGTCAAAGATAAGTTCACTGTAGATGCATGGATTTATTGCTGGGTTCGCTATTCTGTTCCATTGGTCTATGTGTCTATTTTTGTGCTAGTCCCATGCTGTTTTGGTTACTACAGCTCTGTGGTATAATTTGAAGTAAGTCTCATCCTTTTTTCTCAAGCTGGCTTTGGCCATTCTAAGTCTTTTGTGGTTCCACATAAATTTTAGGATTATTTTTTCTATTTCTGTGAATAACATCATTGGTATTTTGATGGGGATTGCATTGAATCTGTGGGTTGCTTTGGGTAGTGTGGACATTTTAACAATATTGATTTTTCCAATTCGTGAGCACAGAATATCTTCCCATTTTTTTGAGTTCTTTTCAATTTCTTTCATCAATGTTTTATAGTTTCATTATAGAGATCTTTCATTTCTTTGGTTAAGTTTATTCCTACATATTTTATTTGTAGCTTTTATAAATGGGATCACTTTCTTAGTTTCTCTTTCAGATCGTTTCCAATTGGTATAGAGAAATACTACTGATTTTTGTATACTGAAAATCATTTAAATTTATTTACTCAAAAAAGTTGTTAATGTATTGCATTGGTGATGATGTCAGGAAATAGCCATTGTGGAAATTGTTACAGCCTCTATGGTGGATAATTTGGCAATATATTTTGAAATAAATATTTACACATCTTCTGATCTCACTTCTAAGAATTTAACCTATGAATATATTCATAAATGGGCAAAATGATATTTAAGAAAATATTAACATTAAATCATTGTTTGTAATAGGAAAACACAACAACAGAAATGTCTATCTTTGGGCTATGGTGATTTGAAATACCATACAGTTGTTTTAAAATATTAGTCTCTTTATGTATTTATGAAAAGTGCTTATAGTTAAATTAACAGTTTTAAATGAGGGACACTATTTATACCATTTATTAGTCAGTTTAAACAATGCTTCTTCAGTGTTTAAAACCCCTAATGCTTCAGACACTGTGCTGGGTACTAAGAACATAATCATTTTTTTTTTTTTTTTTTACTTTATAATTATTTATTTTTTATTTCAGCATATGATGGGGATACAGATTTTAAGGTTTCAATAACTGCCCTTTCCCCCCCTCCCCCCACAAGTCTGAGTCTCCAGCATAACCATCCCCCAGACGGTGCACTTCTCACTCATTATATATGTTTCTACCCATCCCCCCCCTCCCCCCTGCCCAATACACTATTACTGTAGTACCTATGTGTCCACTTAGGTGCTGCTCATTTAATACCAGTTTGCTGGTGAGTATATGTGGTTCTTGTTTTTCCATTCTTGGGATACTTCACTTAGTAGTATGGGTTCCAGCTCTAACCAGGAAAATATTAGATGTGCTATATCACCATTGTTTCTTAGAGCTGAATAGTACTCCATGGTATACATATACCACATTTTATTAATCCATTCTTGGATTGATGGGCACTTGGGCTGCTTCCACAG
>VSMD01089342.1:0-64028 GCA_008750895.1 Mirza zaza
AACGTTTATAGCAGCACAATTCATAATCGCAAGGCTGTGGAAACAGCCCAAGTGCCCATCAATCCAAGAATGGATTAATAAAATGTGGTATATGTATACCATGGAGTACTATTTAGCTCTAAGAAACAACGGTGATATAGCACATCTTATATTTTCCTGGTTAGAGCTGGAACCCATACTACTAAGTGAATATCCCAAGAATGGAAAAACAAGCACCACATATATTCACCAGCAAACTGGTATTAACTGAGCAGCACCTAAGTGGACACATAGGTACTACAGTAATAGGGTATTGGGCAGGGGGGAGGGGGGCAGGTATATACATACATATTGAGTGAGATGTGCACCATCTGGGGGATGGTCATGCTGGAAACTCAGACTTGTGGGGGGAGGGGGGAAAGGGCATTTATTGAAACCTTAAAATCGTACCCCCATAATATGCCGAAATAAAAAAAAGAAATCCAAAAAAAAAATCATAAATGCATAGGGCTTTGGAAAGCAAAATACTTCTAGCAAGATAATTAAGGCATTGGTATCACCTGTTCAACCCTTTGCAACTCTCAGGTTTGCTCCCAAGCAATAGACTCTTAAAGCTCTTTCTCACCTCTGGATGTTTACGCCAGCTCCAACAGATGTGCGTATACCACTATTTAATTTTGTGCTTTTAATTTTTCTATTTATTCCACCGAACAATCGTGACTCATGAGATGTAATCACAAAGCATCACTCTGTACTGTTCAAACTTACTGTCCAGTTCAAACTTTTTGTGCCTGGATAGATACTTAGGGCATTTGTTTTCCAGTACTTAGGTCCATACACATTATCTCAATACCAATAATTGGAAATCTAGTCCCATCCCATGATCAACTGAGAACTTGATTTGAACTTCAGGCTCTCTTGAACCACAAAGTGGAACCCTTATATACTGAGAAAGGGTGTGTTGGGAGGGAAGGGAGATTAGAGAGAAGAAAATTGATAACTTGTCTGGTGCAGTGATGGAAATACAGGATCAGCACTGCCTGGACTTGGATGTTTAAAGCTAAATTTCTTGGGATCAGATGATCATCCATAGAAGAACTCTCACTACTCTGCTGAGGACAAATATACCTTTAGTTAAGCTGGTGGTTTATTCCTTTCTCAACCCCTACCTGTCTGATAATGTCATGAGCTCCACTCTGCCGTTTGTAATATTACACATTATCTGCAGATGTTTTACCATATTGAACTCAATTCTCTTACATTTCATTCCCCATACCACCTACCTTCCTTACATATAATTTTGATTCTTCTATTTGGCTACCTTAAAGAAATACCCACGTGTAAGCAGAGATTTGCAAGGTTGTGCACTGTAGTCATATGTGTAATGTCAAATATCACACACAACTGAAATGACTGCCAATATAGACAATTAAAAATAAAGTACATATATACACTGCTAATCTATGTGTCAGGTTAAAAAAAAGGTTGGTATAGATATAGACACATCACATTTTTTATGACACAAAGTGGCCTTGTATATACTTCATAGTATGTACTTTCACTTTTATTCTATCCGCGATGATACATGCAAATGGATACATGTATCTCACTAAACATTCTGCCAGTTTTTATCCATGTTGATATACACATATCACTAAATGCATTATTCTGAAAGTTTTCCACTTAGTGTTGATATGTACTTATGCATGTATTTATGTATATATGTGTTTATATGTACATATCATGGTTATACTAACAGCGAAAACAACTTGCAGAATAGTGCATCTAGTGTGACATCTTTTATGTAATGAAAAACTCACAATGCTACGCCGTTGAAAGATACAGTCACTTATATAGAAGTACATGAATGAAATTGGAAGGCTACCCATGAATCTCATGATAGGGTTGTTTGTGGGGTTTAGGGAGAGTGGCACGAGACAGGATCTTTTCCTTTACCTGTAGTGTTAGGTAGGGGTAATGGGCAATTTGTACTTTTCTGAATTTTAAAAATGCACCTCTAAAATTCTTTCATCAGGTAAGAAAAGAGGAAGAGCTGAGTTAGGACCCCAGTAGGACCAACAGAAGAAGGGTTCCCACGTCAGAGCAGCCTTCCCATGCTACCCGACGTCACCAGCATCCTTCCAAGTCAACATGGAGAGAAGAGCACAGTTTTTCAGCCTACACTCTTGCACCAGTCACCAGTAACAATCCCTATTCAGGATTATCCAAAGTATTAAGATATGAGATTGAAAATTAGTATAACCTCTATGGAAAAACAGTATGGAGATTCCTCAAAGAACTAAACATAGACCTACTATTCGTTCCAGCAATCCGACTACTGGCTATCTACCCAAAGGAAAGGAAGTCATTATATATATGTGTGTGTGTGTATATATATATACACACACATACACACACACATATATACACATATATTTTAAAAAGGCACCTTAACCCATATATTTATCACAGCACAGTTCACAATTGCTAAGACGTGAAACCAACTTAAGTGCCCATCAGTTCATAAATGGGTAAAGAAAATGTGGTATATGTATACCATGGAGTACTATTCAGCCATAACAAGGAATGAAATATCTTTCACAGTAGCTTTGATGGAACTAGAGACCATTATCTTAAGTGAAGTATCTCCGGAATGGAGAAACAAATACCATGTGTTCTCACTAATAAGTGGGAGCTAAACAATGGGTACACACAGGCACAGAGATGTAATGGACAGTGGAAACCAAGAAGAGTGAGGGTTTGGGGGGAAGGGATAAAAACTTACCTATCAGGTACAACGAACACTATCCTGGTGGCCAGCACACCAAAAGCCCCAACTTCATCATTATATGATGCATCCATGTAACAAAAATATTTGTACCCCCTTAATATCTTGAAATTGAAGTAAGAGGAAAGATATAATACTTTATTGAGTGTTTAAAATGTCTTTGGAAGACAGGGTAGACATTCGATCATGAAGGTCTTTCAATGGTTCATCCATAGCCAAAGAGCAAATAAAGACATACATTATATGAAACATCTGCACGGGGTGCCAGAAGTATCTTATCTCAGAGTGTCAGTGATTTGTAATCCCTAGGTACAGACAAGCACAAGTAAGGGCCCCAACCCCCAGGCTTCCCATGTGACCTCGAGCTGGAATGAGTCCAGGTTGCCTGTAATCAGGTGTCCACCCCCACGGTCCTGTGTCTGCTTTGTTATTCGCCTATGATTATCAAGTGGGGATTTCTCTCTTCCTCAGCCATCAGGAGCATCTGCGTTTCCTCATCAAATTCAGCTTTATTCAGCCTGGAATTAATAAAATATAAAAAAGGCGCTATTTTTAATTCACACTTTTTTCTTTTCTGCGTATCATCTTCCTCCATACCATTTCCTCCCAGGACAAATCTAGGAGAGCCTGATATTGCCTCCAAGGGGAAAGGCATACCCATCATATGCAGTGATATGCTAATAAATACTTGCCCATGGATCTAAAAGAAAAAAAAAAGCAGCCCTGATTTTTAGCGTTGCCCATTTCTGTGGTGTAAATTCTCCAATCCAATCATGGCCAACTTCAAGCTGCCAACTTGCTGTCACTGCCCACCAAATTATGAAGAGATGCACACAAATGGATCCCATCAGCTCATAGGAGCTGCCTCTGACATGTCACCAGACAGAATAAATGTCCAGAGTCGGTAACAGCAAGCACTGATTCCACAAAAACATTAGAGTTTGGAACACAAAGTCAGTGGAAGCTAGGGAGAAAGACTGAAGCTCTTTTTACTTTCAAAAAGATAAAGCATTAATAGTTTCCATTATCTGAGTACCTGGTCGTGACTCTCTACTTAGACTTTTACATGTGTATCTCATTAAGCTTTCACAACCTTAGAGGATACCATTATTGTCCTCATTTGTGATGATGACACTAGGCTAAGCCATGTTAAGGAATTGGCCCGAGGTCACAAAACTGGAAAGTGGTATGGTCAAGATACAGATCACAGCAATTTGGTTCTGGAGCCCCCACACTTATACATTACATTATGTTGTGACTTTGAATCAGACAAGAGGATTAAGGATCACTGTGTCTTGGCTCTTCTGTGGACATGGGATCTCCTGTTTCTGTTTGGTATCTCTTTGCAACTATCCCGAGTAGCTTCATCTTACTATTGGAGCGAACTATGTTTCTTTGTGCAATTGTTTATCTTCGTACATGTCTTTGTGAAACTAACCATGGTTGGGGGCAGGGCAGGATGAGATGCAAACTCACTCATTTAGTTGCATCATATTTTATCACATCATTTGATGTATATTTTCATAATTACCATGCAAGTAATGACCCCTATTTTGCACACAGAAGACTGATGATCAGAGAGAACAAATGCCTTGCCCAGGGTCTTAGGACTAAAGATGGAAAAGCCAGAAGTCAAACACAAGCCTCTATGACAGAAAATGACAATGCAAGTCTCTCCAGGTCACAATGCATCAACTCTGGCACCACCCATTCTGAACTTCTACCACAGTTTAAAATGAGAAAGAAATAATGCCAGGCATCCAACATTTTTAGATGGATATTTAGAAGAATGGAGTTCAAGGGAATGAACCTGTATCTTTGTAAGAGGGAAAATAAGTGAATGTTCTTTAGCACTGGAGTTATAATTTCAACCCAACATCTTATGTTTCCACTTTTTAGAAGTGAATGGCCTAAAAACTACCTATGATTGCCTTGATCCAGATTGGATTGAAAAAAAGGTAGGGGAAAATGAATGACAAAGATAAATGCTGAGGATTTATTAGTTATCTAATAAAATGTTTGTAGGATTATACTATAAATAATATATTTATAATTATAAATATAACTCATACTTTTATAAATATTATATATTTTATGAAACAAGAGATAACTTATAGTTTATATTTAAAAATATAAATAACTTAGATTACCAAATGTAAATATTTATACTATAATTTATATAGTAAAATTTACAATAGTACCAAATGCCAGCATCTATTGGGCACTCACTATTCAGTAGGTACTGTGGTGATTAGGGCTTTATACTTCACTGTCTCTTACTAATGCACCAACCCCAAGATAGGGGACATTATTTGCATTTTAATGCAATGTGATTAGCTTGCAGTAGCTGCACATTTTAGGTTCTAAGCAATCCCCTCTTAGCCCCGAGCACTCTCCCCACCAAGAAGAGACCCCAACTCACACAAGAATCTGCAGGGCACAATCTGGATGTCTCAGGGCCTCACAGAACACAACCACCCCACTGTGGTCCAAGGCGTTCCAGGCCAGGTTTAGCCTCCACAGGGTCTTACTATTGGTGAGAACAGAAGAGAGATCCTTGCAGCAGGCACTGGTTAACTCACATGCTTGCAACCTGCAATAAAAAAAAAAAAAGCAGTGGGAAGCAGCCCCACCCTCAGGCAGAGGTGGGATGTGAGCTGGACATTTAGCCAAGGCTCACCCCATAGCCCGAGTACAAGATCTCACAGTCCAATGTTTATAGCATCAGATTTTTCCTCTGTTTAGATGGTAAAAGCAGCCCCAACTATCAATTCTTCTCTGTGGTCATGCCCATAGCATTGTGACTTGGCAGCCTACCCCACTGAGAGTTAGAGTCTACTTCCCAGCCCTTGAATCTAGGCTGCCCTTCTCCCTTGCTTTGGATAATATAACACACTGGAAGCAAGACAATGTGAGTTCTGAGCCTACATCTCAGACACATTTTATGCTTCCTGATCTCTTGAACCTCCGAGATGCCACAATGGGCTGAATTGTGCCACCTTCCCTTCATATGTTGAAGTTCTACCCTTCAAGTGGGACCGTATTTGAAGATGGAATCTTTACAAGATAATTAAATTAAAATGAGTACATTAGTGTCCCCCCCCCCCACCATGATGGTGTCCTTGGGAAAGGAGGAATTGTACACATATATTCTCAGAGGGAAGAGAACATGAAAACACAGGGAGAAGGCTGTCTGCAAGCCAAGGAGAGGCTCCCAACACATCCTTCCCTCAAGGCCCTCAGAAGGTATCACCCCTGCTGACACCTGATCTTGGACTCAAAACCACGAGACAACATATTTATGTGTAAGCCACCCAGTCTGTGATACCTTGTTATGGCAGCCCTAGCAAACTGATACAGATGCCATGTTAACAAGCCCAGTTAGATGAGACGTGGTCCAGTCACACCTGTCATCCCCAGGTGACAGCCAGTCAACCTCTACACAAGGTGGCGAGTCCAGCCCAGACCAGCCGATCCCCCAGATACCCACAGCTTCCTGAGCACATCCAGCCAAGGCCAGCGATGCCTGGCCCAGCCCAGCCCAGCCATCAGCCAATAATCACAAGCGCTCACTATCTTAAGCCTGTAAGTTTTAGAGTGGGTCATTATGCAACAACAGCTAACTGCTATGTTGCCCCTGGTGGAGTTTTTTGATTTCTCTTTCTGCCCATCAATTCTCCATCCTTTGCCATTCATGAAGACGTAACCATGACCTCGGTGATACCCACCCAAGTTTCTCCAAGCGGCAGTTGGGATGTGTCAGAGCGTCACACAACACTTTCATGCCCACATCTCCTATATCGTTGAACCCAATCTGCAGATTTATCAGGTTTTGATTGCTGATGAGAACAGAGGCGAGGGCTTGACAGCCAGCAGCAGTGAAAGAACATTTTACCAAACTGCAAAAGAATAGTTGTGAAACCACTCTCAGAGGTTACTCCATCCTGGTTGGATATCATAAAAGGAAAGATGCCAAAACATGACAGACTTTATCATCCATATGGATGGGTACATTTGGCCCTCCATATCCATGGATTCAACTAACCACAGATTGAAAATAATCAGGAAAGAAATAATACAATAAGGGTACACACTTTCATGGTGGGTGCAGGGCGCACCTCTTGAAGACTGGACACGCTTGAAGCTCTGGCAGAGCGGGATGGGGAGGGGGGCAAGAGCAAGATATGTAACCCTAACAATATTTGTACCCACAGAATTTGGGAAAAAATAAATAAATAAATAAAAAATGACATGGTCTTCACAATAAACACAAAAAAATAAATAAATGAAATAAAATTAAAAAACGAGCACAACAACTTTTTACATAACATTAACACTGTATTAGGTATTATAAGTAATCCAGAGATAATTTAAAGTATATGGAAGATATGTGTAGGTTATATACAAATACTATACCATTTTATAAAGGACTTGAGCATCTGGGAATTTTGGTATCTGCAGGTGGTCCTGGAACCAACCCTCTTAGTATCCTGAGGGACAAATGTAATTGTCCTAGCATCATTTGTTGAAGGCCTATCCTTTCCCTGTTCCATCTGTGACATGACTTTCCATTATGAAACATCTGAACACACATAGGTGGATCTGTTTCTGAGACCCCTATTCTGTGTCTCTGGCCTATTTGCTCATCCCTGTATGAACCCCATATTGTTTATAATTTCTAAAACTTTATAATGCCTTGATATATTTAGAGCAAGGCTTCCCGCTTTTTATTCTTTAAGTGTTTTTTAGGTATTCCTGGTCTCTTGCAAATTCCACACACATTTCAAAATCTACTTTTCAAGTTAAACACATAAACAACAAAATAAAAACATTGTGTTTTCAGTGGGATTTCATCAAAGCTAAAGTCAGTTTGTGGAGAATTAACTTTTTAGATACTGAATATTGCAATCTTTGAACATGAATTTTTTTCTGTTTTACATTATAATTTGATGATATTCTCTATAAAAATCTCACATATACTGTGGTAGCCTTATTCCTAGGTAATGCCTTTTTGATGCTGCCATAAATGGTACTTGTATTTAATTCCATTAGCTTACTGCTTCTTGTTGGTATATAAAAACTTTTTATATAATTGATTTTTTCAAGCAAGCTTGTTAAACTAATTCCAATAATTTAGCTATATATTTTCTTAGATTTTCTATGCACATTCATATCTTCGTCACAGAATTAGAAGTTTCTTCCTTGTCTTTATTGTTAAGTATTATAGGGTTAGTATTTTTGTTACCTTACATCTCTTACTAATATTTTCAGGACATTGTTAACTAAAAGTGATTACAGTCAACATTCTTATCCTTTTCTTGATATTGAAGAGAAAACTTCCCTCTCTTCATTATTAAACAAATGTTTGCTTTAGATTATTTGAACACATTTGTTAACAGGTCAAGGAAGTTCCCAAATATTTTTTCAAGAGTTATAACAAATGGATATGTTTTAATTCAAACTTGTGTCTGTCGATTGCAATTTTTATCAGTTAGTACAGTAAGTTACACTGGCTGAATTTTTTTTTTTTTTTTACAGTCCTCCCACCCCCCGTTTTTTAACTGATCTTTTTAATGCTAAAGCAACTATAAATTGTTAGGACAAACCTAACTTAGTCATGTTTATTCTTTTAATACATTTCTGAATTCTGCTTACTAATGGTCTGTTTAGTGTTTTTGCATGAATGACACTAGCTAATAATTCTCCTTTCTTACAAAAATTGTAAGACTTGTATTACAACTAATAAAATTCTTATTGGTTTCTAGAATCATGATTTTGCTGGCTTCAAAAGACTGTGGCAAGTTTCTTCTCTTTCCAGTCTTGAAAGAATTTGTGTGAGAGTGGAATTATTTCTCCCTTGAAGATCTGGTAAGAGTCACTGATGGTTTCTAAGTTTGGAATTTTCTATATGAAAACATTTGACTACTAATTTCTTTAATGATTTAAAACTATTCATTTTTCTTTCGTGAGTAAGTTATATTATTTAGAAGCTCAGAGTCTTAAAGATCTAAATTTTCAGGTTTACTGTGTAACATTGCTCATATTATTTTCCTTTTAACATCTGTTATATCTTCAGTTTCTTTTCCCATTCTATAGATCTGCACTTTTTAACATGGTAGCTGCCAGCCACGTATGATTGCCGAGCCCTTGAAACATAGCTTGCTTGAATGTAGATGTGCTACAGTGACAAATACACAGCAGATTTAAAATAGTACAAAAAATGTAAAATGCTTACTATTTTTTGTACTGATTATATATTGAAGGGATATTTGATATATGGTTAAATAGATTAAAATTAATTTCATATGTTTACTTTCACCTTTTAACATGGCTACTGGAAAATTTAAAATTACACTCCTGGCTTACATTATATTCTACTGGACAATGCTGAGACAAATTATTTGTTAGCCTTTGCAAGGAACCAACTTTCAGCTTTCTGATGTTTTCTATTTTGTGCTTGTCTGTTTCATCAATTTCTGTCCTTATCTTCATTTCCTTCCATCCTTTTTTGAGTCTATTTTGCCATTTAAGAAAAGTTAATCATTCTTTAGTTTTTCCTGATAGATACATGCACTTCAGCTGTATCACCTTAGTTTAGTGTGAGGTATATTCTTTTCTCATTTCAATATATGTTCCAATGTCCACTGTGATTTCTCCTTTGATTCATGAATTGGATATGGGAAGTAATTATGTTCACCTCATAAGAATTTAAGTTCATTTGAGTAGAAGATAATTTAAAAATTAGCATGAACCAAATAATGGATCTATCCAATAATTTTTGCCGTAAACTCCATTTTGTCTAATCAATATAGTTGCAGAAGCTTCTTTTAGGTTATAATTTGCATAGTATATTTTTTCCATGCTTTTACTATTTCTCTTTCTATTGAGGTAAAATTCACATAACATAAAATTAACTGTGTTAACGTTCAGTGGCACTTACTACATTCACAAGGTTGTGCAACTGCAACCTCCTTATGTTTTACTATGTAACTTACAGTTTAATTTTTTTAAAAAAAATCCAGTATGGCAATCTTTGTCTTTTAGCTAAAACATTTAATCTGTTGATATTTAATTACTGATATGTTTGAGTTTAAATCTACATCTTGTTTTGTTTTATATTTTCTTATCTGTTCCTTTATTTTTCTTTTCTATCTTGCTTCCTTTTGGATTGAGTATTTTTTTTTTTATCATTGCATCTTCTTTCTTCTGCTGATTTGAGAGTTAACGATACCTTTTGGGTTTTCTTTTAGTGTACATTAGAATAGAAACTTCTATATTCCCATTCAGTCTATCATCTCCAATTATTCAATTCCTTCATCTTCTTTCTGAAACTTGGGACATGTACTTTAATTTACCCATTTACACTTTGTTATTCCTATTGTAGATTTTAATATTTTTCCTTGAAATCCTAAGATGATTTTTTTTTTACACATAACCCATATTTTGTTTAGATTTATCCACAGATTTACCACTTTCTTTGCTTTGTGTGTATTCATCTGGGATCATTTATTTCTAAGGGATGGTCTTTTTTTTTGAGACAGAGTTTCACTTTATTGCCCAGGCTAGAGTGAGTGCCGTGGCGTCAGCCTAGCTCACAGCAACCTCAAACTCCTGGGCTCAAGCAATCCTCCTGCCTCAGCCTCCCAAGTAGCTGGGACTACAGGCATGTGCCACCATGCCCGGCTAATTTTTTCTATATATATTTTAGTTGGCCAATTAATTTCTTTCTATTTATAGTAGAGATGGGGTCTCGCTCTTGCTCAGGCTGGTCTCGAACTCCTGAGCTCAAACGATCCACCCACCTCGGCCTCCCAGAGAGCTAGGATTACAGGCTTGAGCCACCGCGCCCGGCCAGGGATGGTCTTTAGAACTGTCTTTATTAAAGATTCAATGGTAGGAAACTTATTTTATTTCTTTGAAAATAGGTTTTTGTCCTCATTCTCGATAATTTTTGCTGGTTATAAAATTTTAGATTGACACCTCCTCCCCAGCATGTTGAATCTCTCATTGCCCTGCCTTCTGGTTTTCACTATTCCTCTTCACCCAATCACACCTGTCCTTCCTCGTACATAGAATCGTTCCCCCTCCCAACCTCATGTTAGATTTTAAAGATCGCATCTTTATCTCTGGTGTTCTACAGTTTCTCCATTATTTGTCCTGTTAGAGACCTATTTGTATGCTTGAATCTGGATTGGAATCTTCCATCAGTTATAAGAAAAGTTTATCCTTAATATTTTATCTTCCTCAGACTCCCATTAAATGTGTTAGGATTTCTATTATCTAAATCTCATAATCTCTTATACATTATGCATTTTTCTCTTTTCATGCTGCCTTCTAGATTATAACTTATCCTGTTTTATTAACGTTTTTCTTTAATTATGTCTAATCTACTGTTCAACCCATCTATTAAGTTTTTACTACCAATTATATTTATAATTTCTAGATGTTCCATTTTATTCTTTATTTGCAGATTTTATTTTATGGCTTTCTTTTTTCTGAGAATTTAAACTTGTTCTTTTTCTTTAAACATAGTAAGTATAATTGCTTTGTATTATAGATAAGTCCAATCCCTCCAGTAGCTGAAGCTTGGTGAGGCATTTTTGCTTTGGCTTGCTCATTGTGACTTAAATCCTTGTGGTTTAGGTTATTTTAACTGTGTGGTATTGACCTTAAAAGATCCTCTCGAGAATAAATCAAGGTCAAGGATCATGCCTATCCTATGATCTATCTCCAGAGAGGACTTGCAGTTTCTTCTCCTAGGTATCTACTGGGTACTAGTTTAAAGTTATTTTTTTAAATACACCTTAAGGATTTTGGACAACCTAAAGTGCTCTACACCTAGCCTGCTACTTATAATATCTTTTTTTAGTTTCTAGATGCTTTTAATGTTTTAAAAAATGTTTTATGTGACATTTTTAAGATCTTTCAATTTCAAAGATTGACTCAGATATCCTAACCCACCATTGTGAGAAAAAGGTATATGTGTGGCTCTTTAATTATTTAATGTACTCTTCGACAAAAGGAATACAAATTTCTAAACTCTGATATTTCCTAATAGACTAGGTAAAAATCATTCTGCCTAATTCTACAAGTCTCCGAATTTCTCAGGGAAAGAGTCATTTGATAATGAAATACTACCCTAACTGGTGACTCCACAACACCACCACCACTACAAGGTTACCCCAATATTTCTCAATTTTATAGCGCAAAATTATTTTATAGCACAAAATTAAGTGTTTTCATTATGTTCTTTCTCATTACTGTCCTCCTACCCTTTTTTCCCTTTTAAAACATCCCCTGTTTTATTGATGTTAATTCTCACATGTACTTTTTTGGGTCCCCCACCCTCCACATTTTACCCTTCTGACTAGAATTTTGGTTCTACTTTTCCACCTAATGAAATGTGTTCATCCTGCAGAACACATGCCAAGTATCTTCTGAGCCACAAAACTGTCCCTCAGCCCCAAGTCGTGATTCTTCTCTCTCCCTTAGTCCTTTAAGTGTCCTCCACTGAATGACACAACACATTAAATCTGTGACACAAAAGTCAAGGCACAAGTCTGTTCACAAGAATGTCTCTACAAGAATCTAGGTCAAGTAATTTTTAACCTTCACCTTTTCAGGCACGGACACTGTGATCTTTCTCCATTCCAGGTCCCCCCGTGCAATGCAAGGCCTTGAAAACAAGGCTTGGTCTTCAGAGGAAACCTCAAAGAAACCTACCACAGGGACTGCAGACAGCAGTCTGGGTGTTTCAGGGCCTCACAGAGAATTGTCATTCCTTCATCTTTCAGGGTGTTCACACTGAGGTCTAGATGGCGCAGGCTTTTGTTATGCTGGAGAGCTTCATAGAGGTACTCCCAGCAACGTTCGCTGAGGAAGCAGTAAGCCAGCCTGTGGGGACAAAAACATGGGAGGACGGGAATGTGAGTGAAGGGGGAAATGACATCTCAGAGAGCTTTGCCTAACCTGGCATGAAAGGCAATATTTCTGTATCTTACATACAAAATCCCCAAGTGAGACCATGAACTTTTCTGCCTTATCTGGAAATACTTCTTTCCTTTCTTCTTATTCACATGATAGAGGGATTAGAAAATGAAACAAAGCAAGACAGATGGAAAAAAATATGGAATATGGCATAGCTAATACTCTAAAAGGACTTAAATTGTGGTTCTAATTTTATACCCAGCACTATCCTAGAACAAGACTTTCTTAGACAGTTCCCTCATGGATTGGTAAAGTACATTGATTCGCTTATGTGTAAAATCCTCAACTTTCTCGATTCTACTGTTCTTTAACAACTTAGGTACTAGCATCGGCTATAGTCGATAGCCACAGATGAACGCGCACAGCTGAACGTCGACTTTAGCCAACAGCTGTGATTATGACTTTTCTAATTTTTCATTTATCAAGATAAAATTGTGAACATTTAAAAATAACATAATAAAAACATATGTATATGCTACCTATTCTGATTTACATTATAAGTAAAGCTGCCTGTAAAATAAAACAAGCTTTCAGTGCTTTAAAGCTTTCTGCATTGTACAAGAGCAAAACGGATTTGTCGTCAATACACGGCACAAACTATGGGGCGGACTATAAGTGCCGGCTGTGGGCAAGGTTTTGTGGCTGGTGAGTGCCGTACTGAAGTGGTTAAGATCATCATAGGCTCGTGGCTTTTTAAAAAGGATGCATGTTCTCTTTGGAGAGATTTGTGAGGTACTGAAAAATATAAAGCAAGCTGATGATGTATGAACCACACATGGCCTACAGGTATTTAAATATTCTGTCACTTTTATATTTTAATAAAATTAGTTGCCAACACTGAAACATTAATAAAATTTTTATATAAAAATCCAGATTTTCAACTTCTGTTGAAAATTAGGATATCTGGCAAAACTAAGTCCATGTTTCCATATGGAAATCCAAGAGGCTGGGGTGGAAGGTGTGGCTGCTTCCTGTTGATGGGGTTCATGGTGTCCTCAGCCTTGCTTCCCTCATTGATCCCAATTCTCTGGCACATCTCAGCATTGTGTCTTTGATAATTAGTATAAAGCCTGAGCCACAGCATAATATTATATCCTGGCATATTAAACACCTATTTTCTCATTATTTAAAATTATATTTGGAAATCAAGTGTATTTATAAATTTTTTCAATTATAGAGTAAATCTCAATGTTTAAAAGAAATTGAGAAATTGAAGGCAGAGCAAGGTGGCCAAACAGAGCCCTGCAATGATGGTTCTCCTGCAGGAATGTCAAAGTCAACAACTGTCCATGCAAGCAAGAACCTCCAGAAGAACTAAAAATCAGGTGAGCAATCACAGTACTTGGTTTCAACATTCTATCCAGAAGAGGTGCAGTCAAGACAACCTTGCATTGCCCGTGCCACTCCCCCAACCCAGCACCAGCACCCAGTGCAGGGAGAGTCTGTGCGAGCAGTGCAAGGACAGTGAAGTGATTGTGAGACTTGCCTTGAAACCCAGGGCCACCCTGGCACAGGGGGCACAGCACATGACACAGTTCTACTGGTGCCCACAGCAGAGTCATTTAGACCAGCATGGTTAGAGTGGAATCCTCCACCCCAGCAGTAGAAATCTGAGTTACTGCTAGTTCAACCAGGGGCTGAGGAAAGCAGCCTGGGCCTGGAACAAATGTACAGGGCAGTTAGACCATGCAGACTGCAGTCCTGGGGCAAGTCTTGAGGCTGTGCTGGCTTGGAGCCAGTGGACATGAAATGCACATGACCCAGTGAGACACCAGCAGAGGTGGCTGAGTGCGTGCCTGTGTCATTCCTCTCTGAACTCCAGGCAGTGTCACTCAGAAAGTGTCTCCTTCCACTTAAGGAGAGGAAAGTAAAAAGGTGACAGGACTTTGTTTTGGGTACCACTTCTGCCACAGTAAAATAACTCCCAAGCAGACTCCTGAGGTCCCTGATTCCAGGTCTTAGTTCCCAGATGGCATTTCTAGACCTATCCTGGGCCAGAAGGGAACCTGCTCCCCTGAAGGGAAGGACCCAGTCCTGGCAGGATTCACCAACTTCTGACTAAAGAGCCCTTTGGCTTTGAATAAACAAAGGTAGCCAAGCAACAGTTGCCATGGGCTTTGATTGAGACTGGGGTGGCTTCAGGAGTGACCTGGCACAGTCCCAGCTGTGGTGGCCAGGAGGCAGTTACCACACATCATCTTCCCCTAATGCCAGCAGCCCAGCACAGAGAATGAGGGAAGAGGTTTAGAGACTTTCCCTAATAATCCAGGTAATCCTCTTGTATCTTACTACAGTCTACCATGGCAGTACCACCAGGAGCCTACAAAAGCCACAGCATTACTTGGCTTGGGGCACTCCTAGTGCTGATATGGCTACAGTGACCAAAGAGTTAGATCCCTTTGAATATCTGGAAAGCCTTCTCAAGAAGTATGGGTTCATACAAGCCTACTCGAGAATCAAGATGGCAGACGAGAAACACCACCAGACAGAGTATCTCTGCAGAAGAGACAGATCCTAGGAGAAATCAGAAGAAAGAAGCAAACAGATGAGCATACATTGGAGGAGGGTCAGAAGGAGGGGTACCTGAGACCACGGGAGGAGGTTGCGGAGGAAAACTGGAAGCAGAGACCTCCCGAGTAGCCTGGAGATCAGCGGCAAGGGTAGGTGGAGCAGTTAACTCTCCCCTCCCTTGCATCTCAGACTGCTGGTGGGCCCCCCGGTGGTTGGTGAGACCTACGGACACCAGCCCAAAGACAGCCACCGCCAGTGGGCAGTAAGCCTGTAGGGGATGTGGCACCAGGCTCTCAACTCCTGCAGGGCATCTCCCTGTGCACAGACCCGAGCCGTGAGGCAGGTGCCATATTGCCTCATTCTCCCCTCCCCCGTCCCTATTTGCGGCTGCTGAGAGAGAGAGAATATAGTCACCAGCCGGAGGCAACTCTAGGGAACGGGACCTTCCCTTTTGGGGCCCTACAGCTGACTGAGGGGTACTCAGACTGTGAGCTCACTACCCACCAGCCCTCCCAGGTGCTGTTGGCATGGTGAGCCCAGAAAAACAGGCCAGACCCTGAGGCTGAGAGACATCAACCCAGCTTGGGCTCCCCGAGGGTGAATTGGGACTGGCACTCCTCTCCCTGGTGGGGTTAGGGATTGAACTCTGGAGCCCAAAGGTCAGACCTGAGGACCAGAACCCATGCACCCAGGTCTCGAATTGCCCGGGGCACAGAAGGGATATACGTGAACAGCCTACTGAGGTGTGTGTGCCTTCAGGGGCAGATCAGCATTCTTGAAGGCAACCCTTCTTCCACAGGGGTCTGTGCACCCAGCCCAGGTGGCGATCCTGCGCAGGGAATCCCCCGGGTTGCATCAAACCCAGGGGAGGCCCGGTGGCTGAGGTCTGGCCTGCTGGCAGAGGCCCAGAAGTAGCTGTGGAGTTGGGGAGGGTGGAAAGAAGCGAGGCCCATTCCAGACTGAGGGTCTCAGATAGCCCCACCCCCACACACAGACTTTTTGACTGAGCAAGGCCATTACAGTCCCTCCCTGACAGCTTTTCCCGGAAGCAGAGAAAAAAAACTTTGACCCCTGCTAAAAGCATTGGTGGTGCCTCAGGGCAGGCTTATCAGACCCAGGTCCACCCAGACTCACTCCCAGACCAGCCCTCACTGACACACCTGGAAGGACACACCTGGAAGTCCCAGGGCCCCACTGACCACCAGAGGAACTAGAGAGCCTCTCCAGAGGAACAAGAACTGGATACAAGATGCAAAAGCAACGGTGTAGCCTGTTCCTCCGAGCAAGTGTCACCAACTGACAGGGAGGACATTCTGCATACCTTTTTCACGGCACCTACTGACTCATCATACAGGGTGTGGTCGAATCTTACCCACAAACACCACCTACCGGCTCAGAGACTAAACAAGGCATGTCAATACACAAACGAAAACCTAAAGGAAAGAAGCAACAACTGATCCAGATGGAAAGAAATCAGCAAAGGAACACCAGAAATATGAAGAACCAAATGGAAACCACACCCCCTAAGAGGAGCACCAGCCCCTTAGAAACAGACACCAACCAAAATCAGGCAGCCAAAATGACAGAAGAGGAATTTCAAATGTGGATCATAAGAAAATTCAATGACCTGCAAGAACAACTGGATAACCAACACAAAGTAAACACAAAAAGACTCCAGGACCTGGAACAAAAACTCACTAAAGAAATTGATACAATGAAGAAAAGTTTAGTTGAACTCCTGGAAATGAAGAATCAATTCAGGAAATACAAAATTCAGTGGAAAACCTCAAGAACAGGGTAGATCAAACAGAAGAAAGAATCTCAGAGATTGACGATAACACCTTCCAATTAAATAAATCAGTCACAGAGCTAGAGCAGAGGAACAAGAGAAAAGAGCAAAGCCTACAAGAGATGTGGGATTATGTGAAGAAACCTAATGTGAGGATCATAGGGTTGCTAGAATGGGAAGAAGAAAACACTCAAGGGTTGGACAAGCTATTTGAAGATATAATAGAGGAAAATTTCCCAGGCCTTGCTACAATTCTCGATATACAAGTTCAAGAAGCTCAGAGGACCCCTGGGAAATTCAATGCAAACAGGAAGACGTCACAACATACAGTCATCAGACTGACCAAAATATCAACTAAAGAGGCCCTTCTAAGAGCTGTAAGATGAAAGAAGCAAGTAACATACAAGGGAAAAGCCAATTCAAATAATACCAGATTTCTCTACTGAGACATTACAAACAAGGAGAGACTGGGGCCCCATTCTCACTGTTCTGAAACAGAACAATGCCCAGCCTAGAATCTTATTCCATGAAAAACTAATTTTTGTATATGAAGGAGAAATCAAGACATTCTCAGATAAGCAAAGACTGAGGGAATTCACCAAGGCAAGGCCAGCCCTTCAAGAAGTACTCAAAACAGTGTTACGCACGGATCAGCACAATAAACACTCACAAATGTAAATCTATTCAAAGCTAAAGATCAAAGCCCAGATACCACAATGGCTCAAGAGAATAAAGAAAACAACAAAGTTCAACCCAACATAATGAACCGAAATCTGCCCCACCTATCAGTTATCTCAATAAATGTGAATGGCTTGAACTCCCCACTCAAAAGACTTAGGATGGCAAAATGGATAAACACAAGTCAAGTGTCTGCTGCCTTCAGAAAACACATCTAACCTGCAAGGATGCAGTTAGACTAAAGGTAAAGGGGTGGAAAACAATATTTCAAGAAAACGGAAGCCAAAAGAAAGCTGGCGTGGCAGTGCTGATTACAGATAATTTAGTTTTTAAATCAACAAAAGTAACAAAAGACAAAGAAGAATTTTGTATTTCCTGAATTCTTCATTTCCAGGAGTTCAACTAAACTTTTCTTCATTGTATCAATTTCTTTAGTGAGTTTTTGTTCCAGGTCCTGGAGTCTTTTTGTGTTTACTTTGTGTTGGTTATCCAGTTGTTCTTGCAGGCCATCACTATATAATGGTGAAGGGTACAGTTCGAGAAGAAGACATAACAATTCTAAATATATATGCACCCCAACTTGGTGCACCCAGATTCATAAAGGAAACTCTACTTGATCTAAACAAATGGATAAACACCACCATAATAGTTGCAGACTTTAACACCCCACTGACAGCACAGGACAGATCCTCCAAACAAAAAAAATCAACAAAGAAATAATGGACTTAAACAGAACTCTAGAAAAAATGGGCCTGACATTTACAGGACATTCTACCCCAAAATGACTGAATATACGTTCTTCTCATCAACTCATGGGTCATTCTCTAAAATTGACCATATTCTAGGACACAAAGCATGTTTCAAACAATTTAAAAAAATAGAAATTATACCATGCATCTTTTAAGACCACAATGGAATCAATGTAGAAATCAATCCTAACAGAAGTTCTCATTTCTACACAAAGTCATAGAAACTAAACAACCTTCTGCTGAATGATCACTTCATAAACGAGGAAATCAAGATGGAAATCAAAAGATTCCTTGAACTAAATAAAAAAGGTGACATAAGTTACCAAAACCTGTGGGACACAGCTAAAGCAGTCCGGAGAGGAAGGTTTATTTTCATAAATGCCTATATCCAAATGTCTAAAAGATTACAAATAGACAACCTAGTGAATCATCTCAAAGAGATGGAAAAAGAAGAACAGACCAACCCCAAACCCAGCAAAAGAAGTGAAATCATTAAGATCAAATCAGAACTAAATGAAATGGACAACAGGGAAAAAATATGGAAGATTAATAAAACAAAAAGTTGGCTCTTTGAAAAAATAAACAAAATTGACCCACCATTGGCTAGCCTAACGAAAAGCAGAAAAGAAAAACCTCTAATAAGCTCCATCAGGAGCAATGAAGGAGAAATCACAACTGATGCCATGGAGATACAAGATATAATTCATGAATGCTACAAAAACCTCTATGCACACAAACTGGAAAGTGTGGAGGAAATGGACAATTTCTTAGAAACACAAAGCCTCCCTAGGCTCAAACAGGAAGAAATAGAATTCCTGAACAGGCCAATATCAAGTACTGAAATTGAAACAGCAATAAAAAACCTTCCTAAAATTAAAAGTCCTGGACCAGATGGTTTCACACTCGAATTTTACCACACCTACAAAGAACTGGTGCCTACCCTTCAGAAATTATTCCACAATATTGAGAAGGATGAAATCCTCCCGAACACATTTTATGAAGCGAACATATCCCTGATACCAACCAGGAAAGGATGCAACAAAAAAAGAAACTACAGACCAATATCCCTTATGAATATAGATGCAAAAATTCTCAACAAAATCCTAGACAATCGAATCCAGGTACTTGTCAAGAAAATAATTCATCACAACCAAGTGGGCTTGATCCCAGGAACGTAGGGATGGTTCAACATACACAAATCTATAAATGTAATTCCCCATATAAACAGAATAAAAAACAAAGACCATATATGATCCTCTCAATAGATGCAGAGAAAGCATTTGACAAAATTCAACACCCTTTTATGATAAGAACGTTCAACAAAATAGGCATAGACAGGGCTTACCTAAAAATGATACAAGCCATATATGACAAACCCACAGCCAATATCATAATGAATGGGTAAAAATTGAAAGCATTCCCACTTAGAACTGGAACAAGACAAGGTTGCCCACTATTTCCACTTCTGTTCAACATAGTGCTGGAAATCCTCGCTACAGCAATCGGACAAGAGAGCAGAATTAAGGCTGTCCAAATGGGAGCAGAAGAGATGAGACTCTCACTCCTTGCTGATGACATGATACTATACCTAGAAAACCCCAAGGATTCAAACAAAAGACTCCTTGATCTGAAAAATGAATTTGGTTCAGTCTCAGGATACAAAATCAATACACAGAAATCAGAGGCATTTATATATGCCAACAATAGTAAAAGTGAGAACCAAATCAAAGACTCAATTCCCTTCAAAATAGCAACAAAGAAAATAAAGTACCTTGGAATATATTTAACTAAGGAGGTAAAAGACCTCTACAGGGAGAACTATGAAACACTGAAGAAGGAAATAGCAGAAGACCTAAACAAATGGAAGAGTATACCATGCTCATGGGTCGGCAGAATCAACATTGTTAAAATGTCTATACTACCCAAAGTGACCTACAGACTCAACGCAATCCTTATCAAAATACCATCATCATTTTTCACAGATAAAGAAAAAATAGTTTTATGCTTTGTATGGAACCAGAAAGACCCTGTATAGCAAAATCAATCCTAGCCAATAAAAACAAAATAGGAGGTATCAATTTACCAGACTTCAAACTATACTACAAGGCTATAGTCATTAAAACAGCTTTTTACTGGCACAAGAACAGGGACATTGACCAGTGGAACAGAACAGAGAAACCAGATATAAAACTATCCTCTTATAGCCAACTAATCTTCAACAAAGCAGAAAAAAACATACACTGGGGAAAAGAATCCTTATTCAATAAATGGTGCTGGGAAAACTGGATAGCCACATGTACAAGATTGAAACAAGACCCCTTTCACCTCTCACAAAAATCAACTCACGCTGGTTAACAGACTTGAACCTTAGGTGTGAAACTATTAGAATTCTAGAGGAAAATGTTGGAAATACTCTTCTAGACATTGGTCTATGCAAAGAATTTATGAAGAAGACCCCAAAGGCAATCACAACAGCAACAAAAATAAATGGGACCTGATCAAATTAAAAAGCTTCTGCTCAGCCAAAAAAACTGCCATGAGAGCAAACAGACACCCCACAGAATGGGATAAAATTTTTGTAAGCTACACATCTGATAAAGGGCTGATAACTAGAATCTATTTAGAACTCAGGAAAATCAGCAAGAAAAAAAAAAATCAAACAACCCTATCAAAAAATGGGCAAAGGACATGAACAGAAACTTCTCAAAAGAAGACAGAACAGTGGCCAACAAACATATGAAAAAATGTTCGACATCTCTAATCATCGTGGAAATGCAAATCAAAACCACAATGAGATATCACTTAACTCCAGTGAGAATGGCCTTTATCAAAAAGTCCCCAAACAATAAATGCTGGCGTGGATGCAGAGAGAGAGGAACATTCCTACACTGCTGGTGGGACTGCAAACTAGTTCAACCTCAGTGGAAAGCAATATGGAGATACCTCAAGGCAATACCAGTAGATCCACCATTTGATCCAGCAATTCCACTACTGGGCATCTACCCAAAAGATCAAAAGTCACTTTATGAAAAAGACACCTGCACTCGAATGTTTATAGCAGCACAATTCACAATTGCAAAGCTGTGGAAACAACCCAAGTGCCCATCAATTCATGAGTGGATTAATAAAATGTGGTATATGTATACCGTGGAGTACTACTCAGCTTTACGAAACAATGGTGATATAGCACCTCTTGTATATTCCTGGATAGAGCTGGAACCCATTCTACTAAGTGAAGTATCTCAAGAATGGAAAAACAAGCACCACATGTACCCACCAGCAAATTGGTATTAACGGATCAACACCTACGTGGGCTCATAGAATTAACATTCATTGGGTGATGGGAACATGGGAGGGGGGAAGAGGGGATGGATATATACAAGCACAATGAGTAAGAGGTGCAACGTTTGGGGGATGGACATGCTTGAAGCTCTTACTTGAGGGGGGAGGGTGGGCATGGGCAATATATTTGTACCCCCATAATATGCTAAAATAAAGAGAAAACAAACAAGCCTACTCTTCAAAGATTAAATACCTAATTCTTCAATGCTTAGACACTGATGAACATCCACAAGCATCAGGAACATCCAGGAAAACATGACCTCACCAAATGAAATAAGTGAGGCCCCAGCGATCAATCCAAGAGTGATGGATATATGTAACTTTTCAGATAAAGAAGTCAACATAGCTGTCCTGCAGAAGCTCAGTGAACTTCGAGACAACACAGAAAAGGAATTCAGAAGCTTATCAGAGAAATTTAAAAAGATTGAAATAAAAATTTAAAACACATCAAATTCTGGAGCTGAAAAATTCAATTGAGAAACTGGATCAAAGTCTCTCAACACCAGAAGTGATCAAGCAAAAGAATGAATTAGTGAGCTTGAAGACAGGCTACTTGAAAATACAGTCAGAAGAGAAAAGAAAAGATAATAAGAATACAGCACGTCTGCAAGATCTAGGAAAGAGCCTTAAAGGGCAAATCTGAAAGTTATTGGCCTTAAAGAGGATATAGAGGGAAAGACTGGGGTAGAAAGTTTATTAAAAGAAATAACAGAGACTTTCTAAACCTAGAGGAAGATATCAATTTATAGGTATAAGAATGTCACAGAATACCTGGCAAATTTAACTGAAACAAGACTACCTCAGGGCATTTAATAATCAAGCTCCCAAAGGTCACAGATAAAGAAAAGGTCCTAAAGGGAGCAAAAAGAAAGGAAAGAAAAGGAAAAAAAAGAAAGACAGGGAAAGAAAAGGAAAAAAAAGAAAGACAGGGAAAGAAAAGGTAAAAAAAGACAGACAGGGAAAGAAAAGGAAAAAAAAAAAGAAAGACAGGGAAAGAAAAGGAAAAAAAAAAGAAAGACAGGGAAAGAAAAGGAAAAAAAAAAGAAAGACAGGGAAAGAAAAGGAAAAAAAAGAAAGACAGGGAAAGAAAAGGATAAAAAGGGGGGGGGGGGGGGGGGGGGGGGGGGGGGGGGGGGGGGGGGGGGGGGGGGGGCGAGGCGGGGCGAGGCGAAAGGAGAGGAAAGGAGAAAGACAGGACAGGACAGGACAGGAAAGGAAACAAAAGGAGAGGAAAGGCGAAAGACAAGGAAAGGAGAGGAAAGATAAAAGACAAGAAAAGAGAGGAAAGAAAAGACAAGGAAAGGAGAGAAGAGGAAAGACAAAAGACAAAGAAAGGAAAGGGGATAGGAGGGAGAGGAGAGGGAGAGGAGAGACAAGAAAGGAGAGGAAAGACAAAAGACAGAAAGGAGAGGAAAGGAGATGAAAGACAAGGAAAGAAGAAAGGAAAGATGAAAGGAAAGGAAAGACAAGATGAAAGGAAAGGAAGGAAGAAAGAAGGAAGGACAGGGAGGATAGGGGAGGACAGGGGAGGGGAGGGAAAGGAGAAGGGAGGGGAGGGGAGGGAAAGGAGAAGGGAGGGGAGGGGAGGGGAAGGAAAGGGGAGGGGAAGGGGAGGGGAGGGGAAGGAAAGGGGAGGGGAAGGGGAGGGGAAGGGGAGGGGGAGGGGCAGGGGAAGGGGAGGGGCAGGGGAAGGAGGAAGGGCGGGGAGGAGGGCAGGGGAAGGGGGAAGGGCGGGGGGAGGGTGGGGGAAGGGGACAAAGAAAGAAAGAAAAGAAAGAAGAAAAAGACATAAAGATGTATAAAGGAGCTCCAACATGTCTGGCAGGAAAAAAGTTGACTCTAGAATATTATATCCTACAAAAATATCCTTCAAACATGGAGAAATACAGACTTTCCCAGACAAACAAAAGCAGAGCGAGTCCATCAACAACAGACCTTCCCTGTAAGAAATGCTAAAAGAAGATCTTCAATATGAAGGAAAAGAGCATTAATAAACAATAAGAACTCCTATGAAGGTATAAAACCCACTGGTAATGGTAAGTACATAAATACAGAATACTCCATTGCTCTCATCGCAGTGTATAAACCACTCATATCTTGAGTAGGAGCCTAAAAGACAAACCTATCGAAAATCATAAGCACAACAACTTTGAGAGTTAGATAGTATAAAATGATATAAATGGAAACAAAAGATTAAAAAGCAGAGGCATGAAATTAAAATGTAGAATTTGTTAGATTTCTCTGCTTGTTAGAGTTGTCATATGTTTAAAATAGTTTTAAAATGTGTTTTACAAGCCTCATGGTAACCTCAAATCAAAAAACCTACAACAAACAACAAAAAATAAAAAGAAATTATAACATACTACCAGAGAAAAATCACTTTTCACAAAGAAGGATAGGAATGAAGAAATAAAGAAAGAGAACCACAAAAGAACCACCAATCAAACAGCATGGCAGTAAGACCTTACTTATCAATAACAACATTGAATGTAAATGGACTAAGTTGTCCAATCAAAAGGCAGTAGCTGAATAGATAAGAAGACACAACTATATGATGTTTACAAGAAACCTATTTCACCTATAAAGATACACGTAGACTGAAAATAAAAGAGTGGACAAGGATATTCTATGCAAATGGAAACCAAAAAAAGAGAAGGAATAGCTATATTTCTATCAGACAAAATATATTTCAAGACAAAAGCTGTGAAAAGAGACAAAGTCATCATATAATGATAAAAGGGTAAATTCAGCAAGACAATATAACTCTTAATATATATGCATCCAACATTGGAACACCCAGATATATAATGAAATATTATCAGAGTCAAAAAGAGAGATAATCCCAATACAATAGTAGTTGGAGACCTCAACACCCCACTTTCAGCCTTGGACAGATATCCAGACAGAAAATCAACAATGAAACATTGGACTTAATCTGCACTATAGACCATAGAGACCTTGTAGATATTTACAGAAAGTTTCATCCAGTCCCTCTTCCTCCATTTTAGCTGGAAGTAGAAATCCTCCAACTTCCTTGATTTATTCTTAGAATATCCTTATTTGTTTTAAAAATCCAAAAGTAGAAAGAGGGAAAAATCTCCCTCCTACGCTACCTCCCAGCTTAGTTCTTACATTTCATCCAAAGATATTTGTGTATAAAAAACCTAAATAAATATACACTCTCTTGTCCTTTCCCTGATTTTGTATAAGTACTAGCATAAACTGAAGATGTTAGAAATGCATTGATAGGTAATCAACTGACCCTGTAACACACGAACTGATATGTCTTCCTTCTCTGTGTTCCATGCACCTTACATTTGCTTCTTGGTTAGTCTATTCACACATCCCATTACTGCAAGAGAAGCACATTCAGAATTTAGTGAGGGCAAGAGGCCCGTGGACATCTTGCTCTGCCTCTGTCCTGAGCAGCAGCTGGGAGTGCACTTTACAGGCAGAAATAAGTGCATTATCGACACAGGAAGTACTGTGTGTGTTGTAGGTGCCTTAATCCAATCTAACATTGTTTGAAGTTTGGTATGTACTCTGTACAGACAATCTCTCATAATATTCAAAAGACTGCTAAGACAGGATACTTTTCCCTTCTTCTGTTTACAGAGAAGGAAATAAAATCTGAGGTTAAATATTTCTCTCTAGAAGACAGTACACACACAGAAATACAAATACCACGTTCTCACTTATAAGTGGGAGCTAAACAATGTGTACACGTAGACTTAGAGTGGAATAATAGACACTGGAGACCCAGAAAGGCGGGAGGGTGGCAAGGGGTGGATGATGAGAAATTAATGTATTTAAGTACTTAAATACATTTAAGCCCTGACTTCACTGCAATGCAATCTATGCATGTAACGAAATTACACTTGCTTCCCATAGATTTACTCAAATAAGACAAAAGACAAAAAAGAAGATGTACATTTGTCAGTGGTGAATCCTGGACTAAAGACTAAACTCTTGTCTGTTTGGTTCATAAGCATTTGAATTAAAACCTCAGCCATGTAAAGGACAGATGTCAGTAAACAGGCCAAAATTCAAACCACACCGCAGTCCTCCACCACGGACCCCCAAGGCTCACTCACACCAGGTACTCCAGGACGCAGTCTGGTTGGCGCAAGGCTTCACACAAGGGGCCCACCCCCTGGTCCAAGTGGTTGCAGGTCAGGTTCAGGTGCTTCAGCTTCTTGTTTATGTCCAGAACCAAGGCAAAGATTGCACAGTCTTCCGGCAAAAGGCTACAACTTCCCAGCCTGTGGGAAAGGGGAGATGTCGCATTCTGTTGGTTTCTATTTCCTGGACCCATTCCTCGCACTGATCCTGTCAGGGCAGCTGATCTTTGCTCCCCTTGGAACTTCACTGTTCCCCAACCACCAACCCTGGGGCACAGTGAGAGACAACCTCAGACATAGTCTCAGGGACATCCACACTTGGCTTTATCTCCCCAGTAACTTCTCTCCTGCATGTAGGAGAACCAACATGCAGCCAACTATACAACGTGATCTACAGGGCCCCCACCTGTTCCCAAGTCTCTGTGTCCCAGCCACACTGGTTGTCAGCTTCTTGGCCACACCAGGTTTCATGCTTCAAAGTAGACATGTTTGGGCTTTCCCAAATCCATCCTCCCCCACCACGCAACTCCTTTACCCCATTTGGGGTTTCTGCACTTGTTCCCTGGGAGTGCAATGCTCTTTCCTGGTCTTTGGTTAGACAGGTCCTTATTATCCAGGTCTTTGCTCAACTAATACCTCCTTAAAGAACATTCCAAGACAAAGTCTTGGACCAGTAGGGCTCGTCATTTGGTGGCTTGCTCAAGTTGTTTGTGCTGCCAGTAATTCTGGTTTTCTATTACCTCAACTACTCTCCTTACCTCTGTGCACCACTAAAAGTAAACTAAACCCACAGACAACAGAATAAAGGTGTAAACAATTGTGACAGATGTCAAGAAATGGAAGAGTAATTGGCAAGCTACCTAGTCTGTGGCTCCAAACATCTCTCCAGGATAATTCTGTGCCAATGCATAGTTTTAAAATTGTTTCTAGCTTTAAGACATTATTTTTAAGGGGTGAAAAAATAGGATTTGGCCTACTTCACCCCACACACAAAAATTAACTCAAAATGGATCATATATACTTAAATATAAGAACCAAAACAAAACTTTCAGATGAAAAGAAGTTCATCTTAAGGAACTTGGGTTAGGCAATGGTTTCTTAGCTATGACGCCAAAAGCATGAGACAAAAATAAAATGCAGCAGGATGTGATGGCATGCACCTGTAGTCCCAGCTACCTGGGAGGGTAGAGGCAGGAGGATCACTTGAGCCTAGGAGTTTGAGTCCAGCCTGGGAAACATAGCAAGACCTCCTCTCAAAAAAAGTACACCTCATGAGAATTAAAAACATTTGTGCTTCAAGAGACACCCATTAAGAAAGTGAAAAGACAACACACAGAATGGGAGAAAATATTTGTGAAACACTTCTAGTATATCACATAACTTGTATCCAGATTATATAGAGAACTCTTAACAAAAAGAAAATAACCAATTAAGAATGCAGAAAATTTGAATATCAATTTCTCCAAAGATGATACAAAAATGGCCAAAAAGGAGGCAAAAAGATGTTCATCATCATTAGTCATTCAGAAAAATCAAAACCACAATGAGATGCTACTTCCTACCCACTGGGATGGCTATAATAATAAAAAGTATTGGCAAAAATGTGGAGAAATTGGAATCCTCATACATTGGTTATGGGAATGTAAAATAGTGCAGCCACTGTGGAAAATAACTTGGTGGTTCCTCCAAAGTTTAAACATGGACTCACCATATGACCCAGAAATTCTACAGCTATAACCCCAAAAGGATTGAAAACAGGTATTTAAACAGGAATGTTCACAGAGCCCTATTCAGAATAGCCAAAAAGTGTCAACAAACCAAATGTTCATCAACAGGTAACTAGATAAACAGAATGTGGTGTATCTATACAACAGATTATTTAGCCACAAAAAGGAATGAAATACTGATACATGGTACAATTTGGAAGAACTGTGAAAACATTTAAGGCCACTTACTGTCAGATTCAATTTATATGAGATGTCCCAAATAGAAAAATCCATCAAGACTGAAAGTACATTAGTAATTCCCAGAGAGGAGGGAAAAAGGGAGCAGAGTGAGTGGTAAAGGGTACAGGGTTTCTTTTAGAGATAATGAAAACATTCTAAAATGAGCTAGTTGTAATGGTTGCAGCCATTTGAGTATACACCAAGGCCACTAAATTGTATACTTTAAAAACATATGCTTTGTGGTATGTGAATTATATCTCAAGGTTGTTATTAAAATAATAGGTTTGGGTCATTTTGTGTGTGGTTTATGGGAGCCCATAGACATGGCAGACAGAGCTGCATGGGGAGGCATCTGAATGTTTGGGTGCCAAAGAAGATAGAGGATAAGTATTAGAGGGAATCTTAATTTAACTGCAAAAAAAATACTGGAAATATATCAGATACTGAAAGGTGCACAAATGGTTACGTGTTGGCCAATGAATTGTCATAAATGTAATGCTCTTGTATTATTATTAATAGTAACCAGGTCAAGAAACAGAGCATGGTCACCACCTCCTGCCTCCCTGTTCCTGTCACTATCCTTACCTCTAATGCCACAGTGTTTCCCCCATCTTTGAACTATAAGTTCAAAGATTTTATTTATATATAAATAAAACCATATGAAAGACTCCTGAGTTTGGCTCATTTCCATCAATAATGAGATTCATACACATTTTTGCATATGGCAATAGATCAATCATTCTCATGAAACTAAAACCACAGACTTATCTTACTGTCAGTGGGTATTTCCACTTTGCAGATATTGTGAAAACCTGCCATGCAGGTGTTGGTACCTGTCTTCCAGCAAACTGAGACATGCAGGTCTGTGTAATGTACACCTATGAGTGGAATTTCTTGGGTAATACAGTATGTCAGAATCTGGGAAAGATGAATATAGGCAGATCGTTTTCCACAGTGGTTATAGCAATTGAGAAACTTCCATATTTTATTCTGAAGTTCCCAGGAGGTTAAGTTTGCATAGAGATAACAGAAAAGAAGAAAAAGTAGACACATTAAAAATATATAGTCCTCTGTAGAAGCATCGGTGATCATAATGAACATGGAGACTTACATTAGGGTTTCTATGTTGCACACTGAACAGGCCAAGCCATGACAGAGCAGCTTCACTTCCTCACGGGAGAGTTTCATTTTGATGAGTTTCAGGTTTTTGAAATGTGGGTTGTAAAAAAGCACCTCAAAGAAAGCAAGACTCTTACCAGAAAAGGAAACAGTATTTAGCCTGCAAAACAAAGACAATTGTGGATGGGTTTCATCTAACGAAGCATGAATACCTTTCTTTGGCTGTATCTTTTCATTCAAAATTAACTCATTCTCTGATTTCACAGCCAATTACGTGGCTCAGTGCTTCTCAGGCTGGGCAGCTGTCCTCCCCCCAGGGACAGCTGGCAATGTCTGGAGACAATTTTGGTTGTCACAATTAGAGGAAGCTGCTTATCTAGAGGGCAGAGGTCATGGATGCTTCTCAATATGCTACAACACATAGAATACCCACTCCCTCCCCAAAGAATGAGCTGGAATGTAATGTCACCAAGTGCGGAGGTTGAGACACTCTGCTCTAGATTCTAATTCTCTGCTTATACAGTTAGCCTGGACCAAAGGCTAACTTGGTCGAGACAAATTTGTTATTTCCACGATATTCTCCAGTCAAGGCTGATCTTCAACTTACTCAAGCTTTTGAAGGCGGCAGCTGGGAAGTCTCAGCTGGTTACACAGAGTCACCATAGCTGACTCATTGAGGTTACTGTTCACCAGCTGGAATTTTTCAAGGTGCTCATTCGTCGTGAGCACAGAGCAAACATGATGCCAATGGACGAGAGTGCAACTTGGCCTGTGATCAAGAAGAAAGGAAATGCTCTCCACAATGCAAGCCACTCACAACATATAAGCATAACACATTATCTTTCTGAAGAGAAGACATCTGAGTCAGAGCCTCCTTCGCTCAGGGAGAATAGGGTCAGTCGAGCACGTTCACCTTACATTAGTGGTTCTCAACCTGGGGGGGCATGGGTCCCGGGGGACATCTGCGCTGTCCGCAGGTCCTTTTGGTTGTTACAACTTGGGGAGGGGTGCTTCTGGCATCTAGTGGGTAGAAGCCAGAAATGATTCTGAACATCCTACAATACACAGGATGGCTCCACAAAAACAGGATAGCCAGCCCCGACCATCAACAGTGCTGAGATCGAGAAATCCTGCTTCATATCCAGTAAAAGATGAGGGAGCACAACACAGCCAGAGTCTTCAGCAAGATGCCCCAGGCTCCAACTATGTGAATTCGGGCAGCTTGCTTGACTTCTTTGCCCCAGTTTCCTCATCTGTAGCATCATAACAGAATCCACCCCATACGATTTTTACGAGTATTAAGTGAGCTAAAATTTGTGCAATTTTTAGAACAAGTTTTTTTGTTGTTTTTTTTAAGACAGAGTCTCGCTTTATTTCCCAGGCTAGAGTGAGTGCCATGACGTCAGCCTAGCTCACAGCAACCTCAAACTCCTAGGCTCAAGCAATCCTGTTGCCTCAGCCTCCTGAGTAGCTGGGACTACAGGCATGTGCCACCATGCCTGACTAATTTTTTCTATATGTATTAGTTAGCCAATTAATTTCTTTCTATTTATAGTAGAGACGGGGTCTCGCTCTTGCTCAGGCTGGTTTCGAACTCCTGACCTCGAGCAATCCACCCGCCTCAGCCTCCCACAGTGCTAGGATTACAGGCGTTTAGAACAAGTTTTAAATGGCAATTTGTAGTTGGGAGGACAAGAAAGAGCCTTAGTATGGTCTTGTGAGAACAAGGTATATGTTAATTATAAGGACTGATCAGCTGATAGTCAAGAAGGGAAGGAATATGAGAGTCATACAGACTCTCATATCCAATCCTCACAATACAGTTATTAATATTATTCACAGTTTTGTGATGAGGCAGCTAAGAAAGGGCAAGTCTCACAGCTTCTAAAGAGTCAAGCTGGGACTTGGACTGAAGCTTTTTAGAGGGAAAGGCGAGATTCCTACCATGACCCTCTTATTAAACACGCAATTAGCAAAACCCACTTGAGAATATGGGCAGATTCTGAAAAGGAGATAAAAGGAAAGTCATTAGATGGACTCACATAGAGTGTTGTCCATTCTCTTCCTTAAAGATGTTTTGGACTGCAAACCGAAGTTTCCTCAAGCCAGAACAGTATTTCAAGCAGTAGGCGCAAACCACCAAGTCCGTGTTTTCAAAGATAGAAAAGTTAACTTGTTGGAGCAAGTTCATGGCCTGCCTTACAAAGGCTTCGTCCTGCATTTCAAACAGACTGTAAAACAATGCCAAGAAATCTGTCTGCTCCTGAATATCTTCATGTTCACCTAAGTACAACAGGCACTGGAGAAATTTCTGCTTTGTCTCTCGGGACAGTTGGAAGCCAAAAAATGCATCTAGCTTTTGTTGTTCCTTTTCATTTAACAAACCAAATGTAAAACTCCCCAAAGAAATCCAATGTGTTTTCCTTGCTTTCTTTATAGAGGTAAAGAGTAACATCTCTCTGCATCTGACAGCTGGGTTAGGATGGACACCATCACTGTTTAGCAAGTAGAACATGGCAGCACAGAACTCCTGGATGCTCATGTGAAGGAACATGTATGAGTGCTCCGTGCACTTCACAAGAATATTTGTGTCCAGCAACGCAGGGATGTGCGAGTCAACTATCCCATTTCTCCTGAGATCCTGCTCACTGAACTCAAACAGGTCGGTCCACATGCCCTCTGCAGCCAGGGAGCACAGCCCCTTCAGCTGGAATTGGCTTTGCTGGCTAGGACAATCGGCACCCTTGGGTGTGAACATGTGAAAGACAAATGAGGCAAGCAGAGAGGTGGCACATCGGCAGGTCCGCGCCAGATCTTTGCCTTTCTCCATCTCTTGCTTCACACAGGTGCACACGATCCAGCAGAGGAGGGGGACTTGGCACATGATAAATAGCTGTTCGTTTTCCCTTACAAAACTGAAAGCTTCCATGGCTCTATTCCTGTCTTGAAATAAACAGCAGAAATAGACCTGCATGTCGATCTCCCTGAATCCCGGGAATATTAGGAATTCCGGGCACACCAACCAATCCTGAAGTTCCACCGTGCACCGAGGTGCCACTGCGATGACCAGCGAGGACTCTGGGAGCATCTTCTTCCTCAGCAAGCTGCTCACAAGCACCCGCACGGGCTGCGTTTTCATCCAGTCGCTGCACAGGTCTGACTCGGGTTGACTCAACTCACATTTCAGTTGTTCGAAGCTATCGATGATGAACAAGAGTCTCTCTGGCTGGGACATGATCTCTGTGATAGGAGCGGAGGGCTGGGGCCAGTCCCTGGAAATCAGTTCAGCCAAGCTTGTCTCCGTCAACTGCTTCAGTTCTCGGCAGCAGAAGTAGAATACGTATAGGAATCTATCCTGATAGACGCTGCTCTCTGACCAGGCCAACATTGCCTTCATCAGAAATGTTGTTTTTCCAACTCCCTGAAGCCCTTCGAAGACCAACGTATATGGCTGTTTCCCCGTTTCCCTGGGAGCAAAAATGAGTTCCATATATTCACATTCTTTCTCCCTGGATTCTGAGCAAAAGTATGCATAAAAACCACCGATAGGTTTGCTGAACCATAGATCGCCGAATTTCTTTCTAATGTGATCTTGATACATCTTTGTGTTTCCTGAGTCAGTGAGGATGAGAGGGAAAAACAAAAAAACAATGACATGTCAAAGTTAAACATTCATGCATATATTCTCTGACCCTGAAATTTTTCTTCTCGAAAAATGTATCTTCTCAGGGGTCTGCAAACTGTGGACTACAGGCCAAAGGTGATCGACACAGCCTGCTTTTGTAAATGCACTTTCATTAGAACTCTGTCATGCCACCCATTTATGTGTTGTCTACAGCCACTTTCTTGATCCAATAGCAGAGCTGAGTAGTTGTAACAGAGACTATATGGCCCAGGAAATCTAAAATATAAACCAGAAAACCAGCTGAGTAGTTGTAACAGAGACTATATGGCCCTCTGCAGAAAAAGCTTGTGAGCCTCTGCTCTAGACACACATGGCTATTCACTGCTGCTATGATAGTAAAAAACAAGAACTGTTATGACTTTGAGCAAAACAATTATATATGTTCTTTGTATGAACTATGTCACATCTGCATGAACCATCATACAGACATTGAAAATATGAAATGATCTCTTTATGTAGCTTAGGAACAAGACAGTATCTATAGCATGTACCCATTTGTGTGAACAAGAGATTGAGACACAGATACAGGATTTTTGTGTATGGAATAGATGTGAAAGTTTACATAGGGAGGACCTCCCACAGGGACTGCTCCAGGAGGGAGAGCAGATGCAGTAGCTGTGACAGAGTGGCCTCTCGTATTCACTCCAACTTTACTCTAGTGAGCGTTCTTGTCCTTTCAATGGCAGAATGCTGAAAAAAAGCAAACAACAAAGCCCCACCTGTCTCAGAAACCCTTGCAGCTAAGATCGAAGGTCCAGGTTAAGTTCTGCAATCTACACACACACTCACGACACTGGAAGGTAGAAAGGAAGTAGAGTCTATCTTCTGCCTTTCTGTTTTGCTGCCAGTCACCATGAATGCAGGGACACTGGGTTTTTCTGTAATAGAATTGTAGTTTCCACTTGCTGTAGTCACAGATTTCAAGGAGCAGCTCTTTGGGCAGCCTTCTGGAATCAGCTACAGTGGTGTATTTTTAAAATTTTGATGGGTACATAATAGTTTTATATATTTACAGTGGTGCATTTTTAAAGTCCCAGTTCTAATCATGGCCCTCTGATCTCCCGCATTCTTAACTGCACGAGAGTTAGCCGCCCACTGGTGCTGCCGTCCGTGGAATCATTTCTGGAGCGCCAGCCTAGAGCCTGATCCCTGAGCCCTTCCAAAAGTTTCGGAAACACCAGTCACCCATAAAATTATTTTTTTTCTTTAAATAACTGGTATGATCTTTGTTTCCTGCAAGTGAATGGTGGCTAATGGACCAGAGATGTGGGGGACTGCCCCTATACCCTCGCACAGTTGTTACTGGATTTGTTTGTATGTAGGGAAGAGACACAACCTGACACCCACAGACAGAAGCTATGTGTGACAGGAGGTGGTACTACTGTATTAACCTTTTGTGGGGGTGGAGGGAGACAATGGATTCTCCTAATCAGTCCTCTGAGGTTTCCAGCTGCTAAAAATGTCACCCTCGACATCAGTGAGGATCCCACTGGCTACGTGTTTGGTTGCTCACTAAGGGAATTAAATGGGTACAGCCCTAACCTTACTGAGAAAGGAGATAAAGACAGAAGCACCCATGGGAGGATCTATCTTCAGGCCCGATTGCATTTCATTTTAGCAATACCCTTTTGTTACATTGCGTTTACCACATGCAAGGAATACTCTTCTTCACATTAGATACTTTTGGTAAGTGAAAAATAGTGCAAAAAACTCAGAATGTTAGAACACATGACATATTTCTATAGAAAGAGTCCTGAACTTAAACAACCTGTGTTAAACACTGTTACTGCTCTTCAAAGGTGACATGACCTTGGGAAGGAAAGAACCTCCCTGAGTTTTATGTTTCTTAAACAAAGGTGAAACCGTGTGCCCACTATGGGTAGGTTGTGAAACTCACAAGCCGTGGGAGATCACGCGCATGGCGGCATATTACGTAGTGTGAAGGATATAGGATGGGAGAGCCTTACCAGGCTTGCCCTTCGGTTTGGAAGGTGATGACAGTACCTCCTGTCGTCAGGAAAACCACACCAACCCCACCTACACAGAAATACCGTCGAAATTTATGGGCCTGATTCTCTGCCAGGTTCTGAGCAAGGTAGCATTTGCACAGCTTTCATAATCTCCAGGTTGATGCAGCGAGGTAGGGAACCTGCCTTTTTACCACCAGGGCTGACAGAGGCTCCCGTGCTCCACCAGAGCCACGGGCATACACGGAGTCAGGGTTTCAACTCGCACCTGCCTTGAAACCCAAACCACATCTGCCCCACCCGGCCAGGTCCCGTCTGAAGCCAAGTTCTGCAGAACGTATTTGAAAGATTCTTCCGACATTTCCTGTGTGCAACAATGACGTTCAAGGACCTGAATTAGGAGCGATCACATTTCTGCAGATGTTTGAGGCCCAACTCTCACTGTGGGGCAAAGAAACAATAATAATAGAAAAGAAGGGAAGCTAGGGAAATATACAAAAAGGAAAAACAAAGGACCCTAAATAAACTTCCAAGAAGAGAAAAAAACACGTGACTCATTTGAAGTTGAGGTGCGTAAGGAGGGCATCATAGAAGAAAGCTGTTAGAACATGAAAACTACTTATAATTTCATCAAACAAACACACTTCACCAAAAGCTTGATATTTTTAAGATCACCAGTTGAGTCACACCTGAGTGTGTATTTCAAACATCTTTCCAATCCTCCGAGAAGTGTGCTAAAGGTCTTTTCGGGCCCTTTCTCTAAGCACTTTCTTCCTGTGAGAAGGTAACATTAAATTCTCTGCCATCCAGCACGGCAGCCACTACCACATGTGGTATTGGGATTAAATGAGTTTTTAAACTTGATTTAGAATAATTTAGATGTTAAGGTCCACATGTGGCTAGTGGCTACCTCGAGACAGCATATTTTCCACACCCTTCTAGTACAAGCTGCTTAACTCCAGTACCCTTGGCATTTGGGGGCTGGATGATTCTTCGTGGCAAGGGACTGTCTTGAGCATCCAGAATGTTCCACAGCATCCCTGGCCTCTAACCACTAGACACAAACAGCACTTCCCATCACCACCCTAGTGGGGACAACAAAAAATGCCTATCAACACGGTCAAATGTCCCCGGCTAGGGGCAGCTAGGAGGCGGCAAAAATCACTCGCGGTTGAGAGGCACTGCCAATACTAGGCCAACACATGTCGGGGTAGCTTAGAAATGTTGGGGTGACCTAGGGAGATTTCTGGTGTAGAAAATTCTGTGGACGTGGCAGTCTGCATAGGTGTGGCTGTTTTCAAAATGGTAAGGACATTCCAAGGGCAGGAGGAACCGAAAACTGCTCCAGGACTGCAGTCAGGAAAGTCCAACCTGCTGGAAACTGACCTGGCCACAGTCCCAAGATTTATGTTCTTATTTTGTTTGAGGCTATAAAAAGCTTTGCTGAGGTTAATGTGCACCTGCATATCTTAATCTTTATCAGTGATCTTTAAAGCTTACCTGAAATGACATGTACCTGGTTATTGTAATCTTTTTGGAAATCTTTAGAACTTGTTTGCCTGTGGGATGTCTATAGAACATTGTTTGCTTGTATGATTTAGGATGATCTTTTGTTCTTAGAATGAATAAATATGAGCGAGGAATTACTCTTGGGACTCTTGGTCTGGAAAGCCTTGATTGAGTCCCCTCACCTTACTTTTTCTCCTCTATTGTCTTGTTTCTTATTCCCGTGAGATGCCCTGTGTTTCTGGCTCTGTCAGCTAGGGAATCTCCCGGCAAACACACATGCAATTTTAATGTGATCCTGAAAATCCAAGAGCATGGAAGAATATGTAGGTAAACACTTCAGTAGAAATGAGACCTGCCTCGTGACATTGAAGTTCAGCAACAGTGTTTCCAAGCACTGAAAATATTGATGGGAAGAACTCTAGGCTAGGATTCCTTAAGATTCCTTTTTTTTTTTTTTTTACATTCAATTTACTGGAACACTTTTTAAGAAATACGGCATTATTTCTTAAACTAATATTTTGCCCAGGCATTGCCACTTGCCACTTACCTACTAAGTGGCCTTGGAAGAGTTATTTACAGATAATAAAATTGATTATCATGAGTTCTCATAGTTTCTACCATTTCTCATGCAAAAGCAGTTCATGAAAGAATCAAATGTGAAATCCAGGTTAAAGCACTTCCCAAATCAAAGTACAGAGTACAGGTTATATTCATTGGGATATCAGAGACTTGGTTGTGAGACTTTGGCTATGCTGATCTGGATGCATCATTCCCCGTTTTCCTCCTAGGAGAGGGAATTCCCCCTTCCAGGTGCAAGAACACATTCATGTACCAAGGGCAGTGAGGGTCAGAACAGTGCGAGGGAAGAAAGGTCTGAAGTCAGGTAGACTCAAGAGTATAGGGTGAAAAATTGCTACAAACAACGAAAAATGTCAGTATTCATTATATAGTGGATAGAATTTCAACAAACTATGGAATAAGTGATACTTGAAAAATATTAACAAAGATAACATAATATCATTTTTATGCATATTAACTTATAAAAATTACCTCCAAGGTATCAAGAAGTTTTAGAACCATTTTTTTTTCCATAAAGCTTGTAAGAAAAAATCCCCAGAAATTCTTGAAAAAAAGAACAATGTGGAGAAGCTATACTATATACAGAAAACATTTTTAAAAGTAATTAAGATGCAAGCCAGGTGTGGTGGCTCACTCCTGTAATCTCAGTGCTTTTGGAAGCCAATGTGGGAGGATCACTTGAGGCAAGGAGTTCGAGAACAGCTTGGGGAACAGACTGAGACCCTGTCTCTAAAAAAAATTTAAAAATTAGCCAGGCCAGGTGGTGCACACATATAATCCCAAACTTGAGAGGCTGAGACAGGAGGATCCCTTGAGCCCAGGAGTTCAAGGCCGCAGAGAGCTATGATTGCACCACTGCACTCCAGCCTGGGCAACACAGCAAGAACTGTCTCTAAAGAAAAAAATATTAAAAATTAAGAATCAAAACCAATAGAATAGAATAAAAAATCTATAGATCATGCACAGTTGGGAGATTTAGAATATGATTAAGTTGGCATTTCATGTCTATGGGAGAAGACTTGTATATTCAACAGAAGGTTTTAGGACAATTGCTTAAACATGCAAAAAGCAAACACTGCTTCCTGCCCCCCACCCCACTCAAAACCCCCAGTAACAATGGGTCCATACTTCACACCTTATATCAGGATAAATTCCAAATGGATAAAGTAGTCTAATGTAAAAAAATGAAACCAAAAAATATAAAAAATGTGGAGATTAGTTATTTTTTTCTTTTTAATTTGGAACAGAGAGTTTTTCTGAGTAATGTTCCAAATCAAGAAGATACACAGCAGGGCGCAGTGGCTCATGCCTGTAATCCTAGCACTTTGGGAGGCCGAGGCGGGAGGATCGCTCAAGGTCAGGAGTTCGAGACTAGCCTGAGCAAGAGCAAGACCCCTTCTCTACTATAAATAGAAAGAAATTAGCTGGACAACTAAAAATATATAGAAAAAATTAGCTGGGCATGGTGGCACATGCCTGTAGTCCCAGGTGCTTGGGAGGCTGAGGCAGGAGGATCACTTGAGCCCAGGAGTTTGAGGTTGCTGTGAGCTAGGCTGACACCATGGCACTCTAGCCCATCCAACAGAGTGAGACTCTGTCTCAAAAAAAAAAAAAAAAAAAGATACACAAGAAAGACTGGCATGGCCAAAAATGGAAATTCTCCAATTATCTTATTTCAAACCAACTATCCAACTAACACTTGGAAATGATGAGCAAAATATATTTTTTTAAAGTATTGAAAATCACTGAGGAATGAAAGCAGAACAGGAGGAGGATGAGGAGAGGTCGAGGCATTTGCCTCTAAGGAAGCTGAGCAGACATTAAGGACTAAAAGACTAGTAAGTCAGGACAAACTCTAGCAGTTTCCAGGGGCTGGGGTACAATAGCTGGGGAACACGTGCCAAGGATGAGGGGTACTGTCAAACACGTCAGGCTTTCAGTCAGGATGCTGAATGACTAAGGTCTGGGGAAAAGAAACTAGAAACATTATCCCTTGCAAAGACAAAGCCTATCTTTGGATTACTTCAATCCTCCATGTAAAGGAGCTATTCCCCTAACTGCTACCAGAAGCAATTCCAGTTTATCTGGAAAAAGATATCTTATGGCACTCCAATAACCTCCTCAATGGCTCCTATTCAAAATTACTGCACTCGAAATTACCAGGCATACCAGGAGAGCATATGAGCAAAAAGAAGGAGAAAAAGCAGCAGTAGAAAAAGACCTGTAAAATGTCAAAATTTTCAGATTTTAAAATAACTTAAGATGTTCGATAACATAGAAGAGTTGATGTTCCAGAAAGGATGGAAAAGAAGGTGAAAAACAAGGACAAACTGTATAAATAAAATATGTTAATTTAATCTGAGAAATCAAAAAATGGGTTTATATGCAGATTAGAAACAGCTGAATAGTGAATTAGAGAGTTTAAAAAATTAGAAATAAATATCCAGACTAAAGTACAGAGACAAAGTGATAAGAAATGTAGAAAAAAGAGACACATGGCACATAAGGGTCTAATTATACCAATTATAAAGGCATAATTGGAGTCCCAGAAGGAAGAGAAGAATGGGATATAAATAATATTTAAACACACAATGGCTGAAATTGAGAGCTGAAGTGTTACTAAACCTCAGATGCAAGAATATCAGAGGATCTCAAGCAGGATGAATACAAAGAAAGCCACATCTAGGCATATCAGAGTAAGATAGCTGAACATCAAAGACAAAAAAAAAAAAATCTACAGTAAGTCAGAAGAGCTATCTTCTGCCATTGATATTGTAAATATGCAAAGTAACAGTAACATCTTATAGCAGGATAAATGTAAATGTGACCCTTAAGACTATATTGCTTATAGATCATAGCTTTCCTGACATGAACTTCTGCTTGTTCAATATTAAAATACATACATACATGACAATGATTTAGAAATCTTATTAAGCACTGGCCTTCTCTGGCTGTTTTGAACACACACGATTATACCAGTTAACACCAGTTCATTATACAATCTACAGCAGGTGTTAATTGCTGTTTGGGCCAACTCTAGAGTTTCTATGCTACAACTTCACCTTAGAGTCTCTGGCTAGGATGCAAGTTCTCAGCTTAGAGTAAAATTATTGGTGACACAGATAGAGGTACAATACAGGTTAGGACTTATTATCTACCTACATTTTACCACAAAACCCACCAGGCCTAAGAGAAGCTATTTCCCACCTACGAGGATACTATTTTCCATAGCACATTTTGTCCCTGTTGTAGACAGGCATTAGATACCATTTACTAAAGTTATGATGTGATCTTCATGATAAGAAGCCTTGGCCCCTCCCCACAGACTCACTCACCTGTATTCTCCATCAGGACCTTATCGCAGAGATCCTGTCTATTGATCTTGTGAAAGATCTTTAAGGTTATATTCCATGCTTGTTGTTCCTCATAATGCTTGACCAACAGGTTTGCTAGATCTTCCCGGGAGGCTTTTTTCACTTCAGTCCAGGGAATTTGCTGGAGTCCAAGTTGCAAAGTCTCTTGCTTGAGGTGCTCCTTAAATTTTCTGAACTCGTCCTTCTTGAGCTCCTCTAGATACCATATAAGCCCAAAATCAGAAAAGAAAGATGATGCCATCTCCTCCAGGGCACAGATACCAATCTTCAGAGAGATAATTACCAGGAACAAGAAAAAAAAAATAAAACCTGTGGAAAATTCAGGGTAGTACCAAGTTATTCAAAATGAATGAAGTGATATCACTAATTTTTTGCTAGTTTTGGGAGCATGGGGATGAGGACAGGAAGTTCTTTAATTAGACTCATCTCACATTCTTATTGAGATGGTCATTAAAACTGTGATAACTGAAAAAAAAAAACTTAATAGATGGGAGGATAGATGAAGTAATCCAGAAGATATAAGAAACCTAACCTATAGTCACCCGACATATCCTCAATATTCAAGCAAATACGGACTTATTTTCAAATAGTGGCAAACCACATTTTTCTCAGTAAATAACTGATAAGGCATGCCACCACAAACATAGTCAATTGATTTTTGACAGAGGCACAATGAAGAAGCATAGCCTTTTTAACAAAAGATGCTGGAACAATTGGAGGCCCATATGCAAAACAAAACAAATTAAGTCAGACAGACTTCACAGCCCATGGGAAATGCTCAAAGGTGTGTCACACATGGAAACACCATAACAAAAACACATTAAAATATAAAAGTCAAAGGTCTGATAAAACAATCACACAAAGAAGGAAGAGAAAGGAATTAAATGCAACATTACAGAAGTTCAACAACCCACAAAGACAAAAAGATGGAGAAAAAAATTTATACAGATAGAAAACAATTAATATGAGAACAAAGCCTTATATATTGATATTAACTTTGAACATAAGTGGATTGAGTTCTCCACTTAAAAGGTATAGATTGACAGAATGGGTTAAAAAAAATCATCCAATTATATGCTGTTTACAAGCAACTCACCTTAAGACACAGAGACTGAAAGTAAAGGGGTAGAAAAAGATACTCCATGCAAACCAAACCAAAAGAGAACAGGAGTAGCCATACTTATATAAATCAAACTTTAAATTAGGAACAATAAAAAGGGACAAAGAAGATTATTATATAATTATAAAGAGATCAATTCAGCAAGAGGATATAACAATCCTAAATATATATGCACCCAACATCAGACCACCCAGATTCAAAAAATATTACTAGACCTAAAGAAATAGACAGTGGTGCAATAATAATGAGGGATGTCAACATCCCACTCACAGAACCTGATAGATCATCATCAAAGAAACATTGGACTTAAATTGGACTTTAGACAAAATGGACTTAAACATTTACAGAACATTCTACCCAACTACAAAATATACATTCTTTTTATCAACACATGGAACATTCTCCAAGATAGATCATAAGTTAGGACACAAAATAAGTTATGACAAATGGGAAAAAAAACCCTCAAAATCATATAAAGCATCTTCTTAGACCACAGTGGAATAAAAGTAGATTACAAAGGGGACCTTCAGAAACTATAGAAATACATGGAAATCAGCCAATGTGCTCCTAAACAATCACTGGGCCAGTGAACAAATAAAGATGAAAATTTTTTTAAAAATTGAAATGAATGAAAATGAAAACACAACATACCAAAACCTGTGGGATACAGAAAAAGCACTACCAACAGGGAAGCTTATGGCATTAAATGTGTACAACAAAAAAGCAGAACAATCACAAATTAACAACCTAACATTGCAACTGAAAGAACTGGAAAAACAAGAAAAAAAACAAACACAAAGTTAGCAGAAGAAAAGAAATAACAAAGATTTGGGCAGAACTCAATGAAATTGAGACCAAAAAATATAAAGAATCAATGAAATGAAAAATTAGTTCTTTGAAAGATAAAATTGATAAGCCATTAGCTAGACTAACCAAGAAAAGAGACAATCCACAAATAAAAATGAAGAGTCATTACAACTGATTCCATAGAAATTCAAAAGATCATAAACTACAAAACCTAGAGGAAATGGATAAATTCCTGAAAACATACAACCTCTCAAGATTGAAACAATATGAACCAGAACTCCTGAATAGATCAATAACGAGTAACAAGATTGAATCAGTAATTTAAAAATCTCCTAACAAAAGGTCCAGGACCAGATGGATTCACAGTTAAGTTCTACCAGACATACAAAGAACAGGTACCAATACTATCAATACTGTTCTAAAAGACTGAGAAGGAGGGAATCCTCCCTAACTCGTTCTATGAATCCAGTATCACCCATTCTATGAATCCAGTATCACCAAGCTAGGATAGGACACAACAAAAAGTAACATGACAGACCAATATTCCTCAAGAACATAGATGCAAAATTCTGCACCCAAATACTAGCAAACTGAATGCAACAGTACATCAAAAGGATAATTCATCACCATTAAGTGATTTTGATCTCAGGGATGCAAGGATGTTCAACATACACAAGTCAACAAATATGATTCACCACATAAACAGAACTAAAAAGAAAAAAAAAATATGAGCATCTCAATAAATGCAGAAAAAGCATTCAATAAAATCCAACATCCTTTGTGATAAAACTCCTCAAAAACTCAGCATAGAAGGAAAACACCTCAAAACATAAAAGCCTTATACAACAAACCCATGGCCAACATCATACTGAATCAGGAAAAGTTGAAAGCATTCCCCCTAAGAACTGGAGCAAGACAAGCGTGCCCACTGCCATCGCCTCTATTCAACATAGTACTGGAAGTCCTAGCTAGAACAATCAGGCAAGGGAATAAAATAAAGAGCACCCAAACTGGAAAAAAAAAAAGTCTAATTATCTGTTTGCTGATCATATGATCTTATATCCTGAAAACCCTAAGGACTTATCAAAAAGAATCCTAGATTTGATAAATGAATTCAGCAAAGTCTGAGGTTATAAAATCAACATACATAAATCAATATTTGTATACACCAGTAACAACCAAACTGCTAATCAAATCAAGAATGCAATTTCATTTACAAGAACCAAAAAAGAAAAATACCTAGGAATATATTTAATCAAGGAGGTGAAAGATCTATACAAGAAGAACTACACATCACTCATGAAAGAAATTGTAGATGACACAAACGAATGCAGAAACACCCATGCTCATCAATTGGAAGAATCAGTATTATTAAAATGGCCACACTGCCCAAAGTGATCTATAGATTCAATGCAATTCCTATCAAACTACAAACAATATTTTTCACAATTCTAAAATTCATATGGAACCAAAAAAAAGCTTGAATAGCCACAGCAATCCTAAGCAAAAAGAACAAAGCTGGAGGCATCAGGTTACCTAATTTCAAATTATACTACAAGGCTATAGTAACCAAAACAGCATTCAACTGGTATAAAGCTAGAGACATACACCAATAGAGCAGAATAGAAAACCCAGAAATAAAACCATATAGCTACATCCAACTTATCCTCAACAAAGCAAACATTCAGGTGATACATGCACTAAAAGCCCAGACTACACCACTATACATGCAGCAGAATTCAATTCAACTTGTACCCACTAAATGTATTTTTTTTAGAAAACTGAATAAAATAACCCAATAAAAAATTGGAACATATCTGAACAGATACCTCATCAAGGAAGATACACAGATGACAAATAGAAATATCGTAAGATATTAAACATCATTTGTCATTAGGAAAATGGAAATTACAATGAAGATGAGATACCATGATACATATGTTGAAATGGCTTCCTTGCTGGTGGAATTGCATGCTCTGGCCACTTCAGAAGATAATTTGGCTAATAGCCTTGCCATACAGCCCAGTAACCATGTTCCTAAATATTTGCTCAATGAATTTGAAAACTTACCTGTACTAAAACTATACATGAATGTTTATAGCAGCTTTACTCATAATCAAAAAAAAAAAAATGAAAGTAACCAAAATGTCCTTTAGTAGATGAATGGATAAACAAATTTGGTACACCCATCCAATGGGATACTATTCGACAGTGAAATGAACTATAAACCCAGGCAACAATGTAGATTAATCTTCAGTACATATCGTAAATTGAAAGAAGGTAGTCTGGGCCAGGCGCGGTGGCTCACACCTGTAATCCTAGCAGTCTGGAAGGCCGAGGCAGGTGGATTGCTCAAGGTCAGGAGTTCAAGACCAGCCTGAGCAAGAGTGAGACCCCTTCTCTACTATAAATAGAAATTAATTGGCTAACCAAAAAAATATATATATAAAAATTAGCCGGGCATGATGGTGCATGCCTGTAGTCCCAGCTACTCAGGAGGCTGAGGCAGGAGGATTGCTTGAGCCCAGGAGTTTGAGGTTGCTGTGAGCCAGGCTGATGCCATGTCACTCTAGCCTGGGCAACAGAGTGAGACTCTGTCTCAAAAAAAAAAAAAAGGAAAGAAGGCAGTCTGGAAGGCCACACACTGCATGATTCCATTCATATAACATCCTGGAAAAGGCAACACTATAGAGACGGTAAAAAGATTAGTGGTGTCCCACGACCCAGGGGTAGGAGTAGGGTGAACAGGGGAAGCATAGGGGACTATTTTAGGGCAGCAAGAACACTCTGTACAGCACTGTAGTGGGGAATACATGATACTATGTATCTGCCAACCCCATGGACCCTACAACACACAGTAATGTGTTCACACTAAAAGAAACAACAATGAGGAGATCCAGGGACCCCAGAATAGAATGCAGACAGTGACAAAAATGTAACTGTAGCACAAGTATTAATATGTGACTCAGCCTCACTGAAAGGGGTCAGAGAGAGAAAGGGTGTTAACCTAAACAACTCTGGAAATGAGTGGAGTGGGGAGGATGAAAGACAAAAGGAAATGTATGTAAGCTCCATGCCCTGGTTGGTAAAGTTGTCTGCTGCAAAGTTACAGGAACACTCTTACACTGTTGGCGGGACTGCAAATTAGTGCAACCCCTGTGGAAAAGAATTTGGAGATACCTCAAAGAGCTAAAAATAGAAATACCATTTGATCCAGCAATAGCACTTTTAGGCATCTACCCAAAAGAGCAAAAGACATTCTATAATCAAGACATCTGCAACTGAATGTTTACAGCAGCACAATTCACTATTGCAAGGATGTAGAAACAACCCAAGTGCCCATCAATACATGAGTGGATGAATAAAATGTGGTATATGTATACCATGGAGTTCTACTCAACTACAAAAAACAGTGGTGAACTAGCACCTCTTATATTATCCTGGATGGAGCTTGAGCCCATCCTTTGAAGTGAGGTATCACAAGAATGGAAAAACAAGCACCACATTTACTCGCCATCACATTGGTACTAGCTGATCAACACTAAGGTGCTCCACATGGTAGTAATATGCACCACGTGCCAGTTAGGAGGTGGGGGAGGGGGGTAAACTCACAACTAATGAAGACAGAGTGAACTGTATGGGGGAAGGGCATGCCTCTAGCCCTGGCCTGGGTGAGGCAAAGGCATTACTTGTAACCAAAATGTGTTTATACCCATAATGTTTTGAAAAAAAATAATATTCTGAAATTTAGAAACTAAAATAAATAAAAATATATTAAAACTAATAGGGCAGATAATTATTGATGATGCAGATATATAAAAATAACCACATTATCTCATGGATATTTATAGAATTCTACACACGAGAGACCATTCTTTTCAAACATACTTAGAACATTCATAATAGTTGATTATTTCCTGAGGTATAAAGCAAAACACAATACGAAGACAAAAAGCCCATAGAAGAGAGACCATATTCTGTCCTAAAAGCAAAGAAATTAGATATCAGTAAAAAAGTCAACAATAAAAGCTTAAATTACACATTGGAAAGCTAAAAATAAATAAAACAATTTTAGTCTTGGGTGACTATTAGGCAAAATGTGACCCATAATAAACTAAGTGAAAAGTTAAAAATAAATTTTAATAGCATCAAAGACCTAAAAATTAGTAGAAATTATTAAGCAGTATACAGAATAAAGAATATGATTTAAAAAAGGTGACCCCTAGTGCCTTCTCCCCTGGGGGCTTTTGCCAGTGGTTCTTAAAAACCCACTTTTAGTAACATCTTCATTCACAGGCACATGTGTCTGAGTCCTGGGGCCACGGCAGGGACCTGCAAGCCCCTGGGCCCGCCCCATCCACCAGCTGCAGGGGGAGGAGGCCTGGCACGCACACGGGCAGCCTGGCTGTGCTCGGCCGAACCAAGAACAGAGGCAGGGCCAAGGGGACAAAACGAAGGCCGAAAGTAACAGGAATCAGCGGATAACGCAAGTGCAGCCACCAGACCCCACTCACCGTCCGGCCTCCCGTCCTGTCTGGTCTAGGACCCCGGCCTGGGGGAGGAAAACGCCGGCACTGCCATGCGATTGGCCGGCGGATCACTCCCTCCTCATTGGCCCAGGTGGGCGCTTGCGGAAAAGACCCAGAGACTAGGAGACAAAACGTTTCCCCCCACCTGGTGTGGGTCCAGCAGCTCTTGGTCCCTGCTGTCCCCAGAGCTGTGGATAGCTCAGAGTTAGGGGTCCCAGGGCTTCCGGCTGCAAGGAAACTCTCTGGCCTCTCCGAAGTGGCTAATTTGGGGAGGGAGGACGGCTGTCTTCATAATCTAAACGCTTGGTTCCTTCCTACATCCTAAGCTCCCTCAGAAACATGAGTGCGGCCTGAGCATCTTTTTGCGGTCGCGGTGCGAAGGAGCCCGTTGGCTGCTCTTGTGAGCATGTAGGACAGGTGTGAGTCTCAGACGAGAGATCGGTGTTTCATCACGGAGCACGGTTTTCACTGTTCCGGCTGCCTTACAATCATCACGGCTGTCTCCAACGTTCATCAAAAAAACCCTCAATGGACCAGGAGTTATCTATTTATAATCACAATTTTGCTCCCTCCTTACAAGAATCCTGAGTTAAGTGCTATTATGACGATGATGTGAGATTTATATATATATACACACACGCACATATGGTTATGAAATATACACATAAAAATGTAGGCAATATTACGAAAAATGTCATGAATAACTATAGTGTCTCTGGTCCAGAGCTGAGATAAAGAGACATGATAAGCAACTTTGCAGACAGACTCCGACTGCGTAGCCGAATGGCATGCCCTTTCCACCTTTGGTGGTTGCCTCTGAAGAGAATTTGTTGCAAAGTAAATTTTATTCCCCACGGATTTTATTTTTTCCATCAATATATGGTTCCCATAAAAGGTATGTTTACTTTTGTTCACTTTTGAATCATAGTGTATGAGTCTGTGACTTGATTCTTTCATTTGCCATGTTTTTGAGATTTACCGTGTTAATTTATTTTAGCTGCAGTTCATTTCTGTTTGCAGCCTTACAGTATTTAAGTGTATGAATAGATCACAATATAATTATCCATTTTATCAGGGATAGGTAGTTGGAGTGTTTCTCAATTTTTGCCAATATGAATGATGCTGTTTTGAACATTTTCCTCCATCTCCCCAGTTCACAAGACTCTTGAATTACCTGAGTGGAGCTGCTGGGTCACAAGCCTCACAGATTACCTCCTTTGACTATTCACAAGTGGTTTTACCAAATTACATTAGCGTCGGGCCTCGGCGAATATCCCCATGTCTGCCTACCCCTGATATTGTCAAATTTTTAAAATATAAAATATTGGTTGGAAAATTATTTTATTGTTACTTTCATTTCATGACTATTAATACAGCTGAGCATTTTTTTTTTAATGTTCCTGGGCCACTAGTTTCCTCTTCATTGTTTTGCTTCTATTTCTATTGGCTATTTTTCTGTTTTTATTTGCACATAAAAGTGCTCTATGTATTCTAAAACAGTAATTTGGTCAGCTATATATGATGCATATATCTTCTCCCAGTGTGTGGTTTGTATTTTTCTGTCTTTTTATAGGGGTCATTCACTGAACAGTTTTTATTTTTAAGGTAACCAAATTGGTCTAGGTTTATTTTATGTTTTGTAAATTTGAGGTCTTGTTTAAAAAAAATCATTCTTTACCTCAAGGTTATAAAGATATCTTATATTGTCTTTTAAAATATGATAGAGGTTGCTGTACATTGATTTTGTAACCTGAGACTTTGCTGAATTTGTTTATCAATTCCAGTAGTCTCATGGCAGAATCTTTGGGCTTTTCTAGGTATAAGATCATATCATCAGCAAAGAGAGATTGTTTGACCTCTTCTGCCCCCATTTGGATGCCCTTGATTTGCTTCTCTTGTCTGATTTCTCTGGCTAGGACTTCCAGCACTAAGTTGAATAGAAGCAGTGATAGAGGACAACCTTGTCTGGTTCCAGTTATAAGTGGGAATGCTTTCAATTTTTCTCCATTAAGTATGATGTTGGCTATGGATTTGTCATATATGGCTTGTGTCATTTTTAGGCATTCCTATATGCCAACAACAAACTGAGAACTAAATCTAAGACTCAATACTCTTCACAATTGCAACAAAGAAAATAAAGTACCTAGGAATATATTTAACTAAGGAGGTAAAAGACCTGTCAGGGAGAACTACAAAACACTGAGGAAGAAATAGCAGAGGACATAAACAGGTAGAAAACCATACCATGTCGTGGGTTGGCAGAATCAATATTGTTAAAATGTCTACACTACTCAAAGTGGTCTACAGATTCAATGCAATCCCTATTATAATACCAATATCGTTTTTCACAGATATAGAAAAAATAATTTTACACTTTGTATGGAACCAGAGAAGACCCCCCCCATTTTGCTACCCCTTGATAGCAAAATCAATCTTAGGCAAAAAGAACAAATTGGGAGGCATCAATTTACCAGACTTCAAATTGTACTACAAGGCTATAGTAACTAAGACTATAGCATGGTACTAGCACAAGAACAGGAACATAGACCAATGGAACAGAACTGAGAAACCAGATTAAAAAAAAGCCATTCTCATATAGCCATCTAGTCTTTGACAAATAGACAAAAACATACGCTGGGGAAAAGAATCCCTTTTCAATAAATGGTGCTGGGAAAACTGGATAGCCACATGTAGAAGACTGAAACAGGATCTGCACCTTTCACCTCTCACAAAAATCAACTCATGGTGGATAACAGACTTAAACCTAAGGCATCAAACTTTAAGAATTCTAAAAGAAAATATTGGAAATATTCTTCTAGCCATTTGCCTAGGCAAAGAATTTATGAAGAAGACCCCACAGGCAATCACAGCAACAATAACAGTAAATGAATGGGGCCTGATCAAATTAAAAAGCTTCTGCACAGCCAAGAGAACTATCCTGAGAGGAAACAGACAACCTACAGAATGAGAGAAAATATTCACGTTACACATCCAATAAAGGGCTGATAATTAGAATCTATATAGAACTCAGGAAAATCACTAAGAAAAAAAATCAAACAACCCTATCAAAAAGTGGGCAAAGGACATGAACAGAAACCTTTCAAAAGAAGACAGAATAATGCCCAACAAACATATAAAACAATGTTCGACATCTCTAATCATCAGGGAAATGCAAATCAAAACCACAATGAGATACCACTTATCCCCAGTGAGAATGGCCTTTATGAAAAAGACTCAAAACAACAAATGCTGGCATGGATGCGGAAAGATAGGAACACTCCTACACTGCTGGTGGGGCTGAAAACTAGTAAAACCTCTGTGGAAAGCACTATGGAGATACTTCATGGAGATACAAGTAGACCTACCATTTGATCCAGCAATCCCATTACTTGGCATCTATGCAAAAGAACAAAAGACATTCTATAAAAAAGACATCTGCACTAGAATGTTTATAGCAGCACAATTCACAATTGGAAAGAAGTGGCAACAACCCAAGTACCCATCGATACATGAGTGGATTAATAAAATGTGGTATATGTATACCAAGGAGTACTACTCAGCCACACAAAACAATGGTGATGTAGCACCTTTTGTATTATCCTGGGTGGAGCTAGAACCCATTCTCCTAAGTGAAATATCCAAAGAATGGAAAAATAAGCACCACATGTACTCACCATCAAATTGATTTTAACTGATCAACACCTATGTGCACATATAGGAATAACATTCATTGGGTGTCGGGCAGACGGGAGGGGGCAGGATGGGATAGGTATATACATACATAATGAGTGCAATGTGCGTACCATCTGGGGGATGGACATGCTTGAAGCTGTGACTCAGGTAGGGCAAGGGAAAATATATGTAACCTAAACATTTGTACCCCCATAATATGCTGAAAGAAAAAAGAAAAAAATATGATAGAGGTTTGCTTTCCACTCAGAAGTATTAAGTCACTTGCAGTTGCTTTTCTCTGAGACAGGGAGAAAGGATTTAATTTTTTTTCAATTTAAATAAAAATGGTACCAGTTCAATTTAATGAATAGTTCACCTACCCCACTACCCAGCAATCTGTTACAAGATGACTTCATATTTGCTTACATTTGTTTCCAAGCTCTGTATCTTGTTACAGTGATTCAGTTTGTTCATGCATGTGCCAACAATCTTAATTACTAGAGCTTTTTAATTAAATCTTTATAGTGTGGGACCAATTCATTCATTATCCCCATCCCCCCAATCTGTTGATCTCAGGAGTACCTTCGTTTATACTAGTCCCCTCTGTTTTCCACATATATTTTAGCATTATATTTTGACATGAAAATTTCTGTTGGGATTTATTGGCATTTTACTGAACACAGAGATCTATTTGGGGGAATATTAACATCCTTATAAAATTGATCATTCCTATACAAGTACTTAGTTTTATTCTTTTTTTTTTTTTTTTTTTGAGACAGAGTCTCACTCTGTTGCCCAGGCTAGAGTGCCGTGGCATTAGCCTAACTCACAGCAATCTCAAATTCCTGGGCTCAAGCAATCCTTTTGCCTCAGCCTCTCCTATTTATTTTTTAAAACTTCTTTTATATGGCTGTCAATAAAATTTTATATTTCATTCAGTAAGGCTTACAATCCTCTATTAGAATTATCCCCATTTTATATTTTTCTTGTCACTACACATGACATCCTTTTATTATTATTATTATTATTTCAGGTTATTATGAGGGTACAGACATTTTGGTTACATTTTATGTCTTTGCCTCTCCCCAGTGAAGGTTAGATGCATGCCCTTCCCCTCTTCAAAGCTCACCATGTCCTTTAGTTGTGAGTTTACGCCCCCCCACCCCCACCCCTAATCCCTGGAGAATAGGAGAATATTACTACTATGTGAGCGCCATAGTGTTAATCAGTCAGTACCAATTTGATGGTGAGTACAAGTGGAGCCTATTCTTCAGATCTTATGATATCTCACTGTGGATAATGGCCTGAAGCTCAATCAAGGAAAATATAAGAGGTTCTAGATCACTGTCATTTCTTATAATTGAGTAATATTCCTTTGTATACATATACCAAATTTTACTCATGAATTCACAGGCACTTGGGTTGTTTCCACATCCTTGCAATAGTGAATTGTGCTGGCACATGGCATCCTTTTAAACTTCAAATTCTAACTAGTTCTAACTTCTTCAAATTCCAACTAGTTTTATTTATAGAAATACAATCAGATTTTTATGTTGATTTTACATTCATCAAAGATGCTTTTAATCCTAAGTTTTTGTATAGATTTGGAGGGAGGGGATTTCCATAGATATTCAAATTATCTCAGATAATGAGATTTTGCCTCCTTCTTTCAAATCCCTTTTCTTGTCCCACTGAACTGTCAGCACCATGTTGAAATAAGAGGATGATGGAGGACATGTTTGTCTTGTATCTTATTATGAAGAGTATCCTTTCATAATTTTCCCATTCACTATGAGGTTTTTGGTTGCTTTTGCTTTTTATAGAGTTAAGAAAATTCATTTCTTTCCTAATTTACACAGATCCATCTAAGACCATGAATAGATGTTGAATCTTCTATCATTCCCTTTTTGCATGTATTGAGATGATCCTATTTTTTTCTTTTTTAATCTGGTTAATAAGAGATTACCAGAGCACACCCCTCCTGGTTAAAGCAGAATGCTGGCAGGTGGGAACAAGTCCCCAGTAATCATCATGAATCCCCAGCCGACTCCAATTCACAGCCAAACCCTGACCCCTGGGTTAAGGATCTAGGAATGTCTCTGCAAATTCTATCACCTGTTAAACATAGCTGCGATTGCATTCACTCCAGATATATTTACGGCATCCCTCAGATTTGAAAGGATCCCTGCCAGGGATGATGTGCATGAGACAGACTATTCCCCTGATGCAGTTTATGGTTACCTGAAATTGAGATTGTTGGTGGAGATGTTCTTTCCCTCTGGCACTGTCTAAATCAATTATTTTGGAGGTTCTTGGCTAGATGCCCCCAAATTTTTATGCCCTGCCATCATAAATTGGGTCTGGACTATGTTCTAATCAGCAGGTCCTGTGAAGGCCTGGGCGAAGGAAGACAGCTGAGGCCTCCCAAGACAGGGCAGACACGCCCAGGTGTGGCAGGCATAGCTCTCTTCCATTGCGAACTTGGTCATCAAGAACCTACAGCAGCCAATAAAAAGAGAGGGCTGGACTAGTTAATCACTGGGTAGGCACAGTCTTTCTTCTTCCTACTCCTGGTTTGCTTTGGGAACTGGCAAAGGAGACCTGGTTTCACAGTTAGTGAGTTACCTTTCTTGCCAATTTCTTTGGATTTAAAAATCCCTTTACTTATGTTGTTACCTTAGTTTTCTGATTTTCTTACATTTCGACTTGTTTTTCTTTTTTGCTGTTTTCAAGTGTATTTATCCTAAATTGACAGACAAAATTGTATTCATTGTTACAATGTGATGTTTTGATGTGCACTTAAGTTGTGGTAAAGTCCCGCTAACTCGTCACTGCCATCTTATCAGGGGTGCCATTCTTCTGCTTGATGTGTGAAGTCTGGGGGAGGGAGAGTATATCTTATTTATTTCTACAATTTTTTGAGACGTAAAATTTCTATGTATTGGGTACATGTGATACTTTGTTACGTGCAAAGTGCGTTACAATCAAGCCAGGGTATTTGGGATATCCATCTCCTTGAGTATCATTTCTATGTGTTGTGAACATTTCAAGTCCGCTCCTAGCTATTTTGAAATATACAACATATTGTTTTTAACCATAGTCACCCTACTGTACTATCGAACATTAGAACTTATTGCTTCTATCTAACTGTATGTTTACACCCATTAATCAACCTTCCTCCATCTGCACCCCACACATGTCCTTCCCAGCCTCTGGCATCTGTCCTTCTCCTCTCCACTTCCACAAGATCTGCTTTTTATGCTCCCACATATGAGTGAGAACACAAGATACTTGTCTTTCTGTGCCCGGCTTTCATTTAGCACAATGACCTCCAGTTCCACCCATATTGCTGTAAATGACAGGAGAAAAGGGTGCTCTAAATGGTCATGTTGGCTTTCCTGCTTTTAGGAACACTCAACTGAGCTCTAAGGTATTAATTGGCTCTCAATTTTGTTTGCCTGTTGAAGTTATCTGGAGAAATGTAACAAGACACTGATTCCTGGGTCTAGCCTCTGAAGTCTCTAATTTATAGCATGGGTATCTCTGGATGTTAGATTTCTGAGAACTCCTCAAGTAATTCCTCTGTGAGGCAATGCTTGAAGGTCTTGCAGCGTCCAACTACATGGTTGCCAGTTACTCAGACACCTTACTGATTAGTCAGGACACTCACACTTTAGCATCAGTTTTTCATGCGAAACTCTGTGCAGGTGTTGGGTCCCATGTACTCTCAGGTCTTAAAAAAGTCTGAGTCATAAGGATGAGGCTCAGAGAAAGATGACGGTGTGAAATGGAAGTCCAAGAAGACAAGTGTTTGAGAATTTGGGGAAGGGTTGGACTTTGTGAAGCTTAACTTTTGCTAATGCATAATCAACTTGTGTTCATTGAAAAACAGAGACCTAAGATTTGAAAAAAGAAAACACTTATTTCTGTTACAGAAGTGTAGCCAGTGTTCAACAAATTTGCTGTGAACCCTTAAATGACACAAATTTGAACTGTGCAGGTCCACTGATATATGAATTTTAAAAAAATAACTATATTGGAAAATTTGGGGGAGATTTGTGATGTTTTTAAAAACTTGCAAACAAACCACATAGTCTGGAAATATTGAAAAAATTAAACTTAGGTATGTCATGAATGCATAAAACATATGTAGATACTCTGTGTTAATCAACTGTTATTGGGAAGGCTTGTTATTGGTCAGTGGTAGGCTATTAGTAGTTAAGTTTTTGGAGAGTCAAAAGTTATACTCAGATATTTCAACTGTGTGGGAGTCGGTATTGTTCAAGGATCAGCTGCATTTTCTTCTAGTGATATGTTTGTCTAAGAAACCAGAGTTACCTTAAGGACTCTTAACAGTTTGTGTTTCCCTAAACATTATAGTATGAGTTTTTTCTCAATGTTCTTTAAAGGATAATTAAGTAGGTTTATAATACATGCTAGTGGTGCACCAGAAATCATGCCCTTGCCAATCTTCTCTTGTTTCTGATTTTATACTATTATATAGGACAATTTAAAGAATATTATATAAGCTTTATGCCTTGTGATTCTGCTCCATGGATTCCTAAAGAATACAATGTTGAGTCAGTGTTTAAATTCATTAAAAGCTATTATTACTATTTTCCCAAAGGGTGAAACACTGTCTTACACCACAGTTTCGTACACTTATCTGACCACTCTGCAAAGATGCTTTTTTGATTGCTTGAATTTGCCTTTGAGGGACTATAACATGCCTGTTTTGTATATGCACATCTTCACCATTTGTAACTTGTCTATTTTCAAGTTTTATATCTAATTGGTTATTTCCTCAGTTATTACAAATAGAGCTCTCAAATCAAGGACAACTTTAAAATCTTGTTTCTTTTACTATTTTGTCTTTATCCATTGCTTTCATGTTTTTCTTCCTTTGAAGGTCAGATACACACACCTCTCCCTGTGATTTTATTAAGTTGCAATCATATTCACTTAAAAATATACAATCAACTCTTCTATGTACCTGGACTTTGTGTGGAGTGTAATGTGAATCTTGTGTTTTCCTTATATCTAAGCAGTTAGCCATTTTTCTCAGTGCCATTTAATGTATATTCCACTTCATTGTGGATTTGTAATGCCACTATTATAGCATGCTTAGCTGCGGTTGCAAGTAGTTACATGCACACACCACACATATATATCTGTTACCTTTGCTCAGTGGTATGTTAACTTTGTTGCAACAGGTGTCTTGTGAGGTACGGAACTTCTTTTAAGTGATTACTAATTTCACCGTCTGGTAAAATTCTAAACTTTAGCTCTAAAATTCTTCTTTGGTATACTCCAACATGAGACTCCATGACCTGAAATATCACTTCAGGATGGGAGGAGAGAAATCCCATTGAGATCACTAAGGCAACCTTATTAACCATATGAGCTGGAAAAGAATTCTTGTTGTGATGCACATATTCTAAGGGTCAATTATGGGTCTAGAGGCTGAGACTATTGAGGAGAAAGAGAAACACATGATCCTGCCCTGGTGGAGATTTCAGTTTAAGGGACTAATTAGACCTTAAAGCAAAGCTTGCCTAACAATAAAATGTTGATGGCATTGCCTGCCTCAAGGTGAAAGATGGTAAATTCAGAAGTTTACAGGGACATAATCCAGGTCATGAGGTTATTTCATGTTAGTCTGTATTGTGAGGGCCCCCAAGACCACCCCCAAGTCTGGTGATTGGGTAGGAAGACTCACAGGACTCAGTATACACTTATACAGCTATGACTGTATTACAGTGAAATGATACAAAGCAAAATAACCAAAGGGAAAAGGCACATGGGACAAAGTCCAGAGAACACTAGGCCTCATTCAGCATGGAACTAATCATGTTTGTGAGCTCTGCTAGCTCATGTGCCTCCTTCTGCTAGTCAGGCATCAGTGTCGAATGTTTCTGTGATACCGATGATTCTCTGTATGGCATTTGGTACATTTTATCAGCTTTCACCAGTGGTTTCTTTATGCTCAATAACACAGATGCAGTTGGATGTCTAGTTAGGTTTATTTCATAGTGGGAGATTGAGCAATTTAGCTTTGAGCAGACACCTGCCATCCTTCAGCACTCATTTGCTCCTCAAATGGAAGGCTTACCCTTTGTTTTATGCATCAAAGCATTTTCCATAAAACCAGAGAAGTTGGCCAATCCCCATCCACTCATGCTCATCAGGTCTTCCCTCTCCATCCTCATATTAGGCAAGGCACTCAGATTTTCTTATGTTGAGTCAAGAATTTGGAATGAATTCTCCTTCAGATACCTTCTGCAATGCCTAGTCCACATGACCTTGTGTGACGATGTCAGGATCAGATGTTGAAACTTGGGTACAGGGAGTTCCAGAGGTTTAGGGGATGATTAATGAGAGAAGATAACCAAGAGTTGGCACATGTGCACGTATGCTTCGTTGGGTGGCATTTGGACAGGTTTGCATGTAGGGGATGCCCCTCACAGCAGGGGTTTGTCCATTTGCTATAACAAGTGGGTGCCTACTCAGAAGGGGAGGAAGATGAGGGCCTCCTGGGGTATTGGAGAGGTGGCTTATATGTGTAGGTAATATCCCACAGAGGCACAGTGGGGAAGATCTCTGGTCTGGGAGCTCCAAAAAGCAGTAGCAGGTTGTGGTCTTCCTGACTTGGGACTTGTTGCTGGCAGATGTTGGCAGCAGTTTTGTGGAATATGCAAAACAGGCAGGCTCTATATGGCTAAAGTTCTGCTTATTTGGGCTGTGTTTAAAACAACTGGATGTACAAAAACTTAAGTATGGGCCCAGTGAGCTTTATGAGCTAACGAGTTTCAGCCTATGATGAAAAATTAACCTAAGGCTGTCTTCAGCTAACTTACATAGCAATGAACATGATAGAGTATATCCTAACGCTTAAATTTTTTCAGAAGCATACAAGACCACAAATCACATTATGATGATAACAGTTGTCCTTCAATGGGAGTTCTGTACAGATTATTCCAGCAAAGGGAGTCTCAAATACAACAGCACATCCTGTAAGGGACCATGAGCATAGATTTTTGATCTGCACAAGGGTGACACAGTTACAAAAAAATCACTTCCCCCAAAGTTTTTATATTATGCTCAATAATCAAAACCAAAATACTATTCACCAATCAGGGGTAATCTTTACAATAAGGACGTTGCCTTTTAACACAACTGATACGCCACATTTACCTCAACCTAGAAGTTCACTAAGATCGATTGACAAAGTCATTGTTCCAGAATGAGTTCAGACCTGTTGTTAATGGGTTATCCACAAAAGCTGCTTGTAGACCACAGGAATTTTCTGCAATGTCAACTTTGAAAGAATCATACTATTGCGTAGTTTGATTCTGATTCCACATTTGTTTTTTTAGATCTCACATTCCTTGTTCCTCAAAGTCCTTTCTGTCTGAAGCTTGACCTCACTGGAGAAGAGGGATGGCAGAGTGGGATCCTACCGACTTTGACCTGGTGTACTATTTAGAGAAACTTAATGATGAGGAATTTCAGAGTTTTAGGAATCATCTACCACAATTTATGCAGCAGTTTGGACTGATACAGATTCCATCAGTTAACCTAGCGAGAAACCAGAAAGAGCTGAGTAAAGTACTAATGACCTCCTATGAGTCACAGTACATCTGGAATATGGCATACAATATATTCCTAAGGCTTGGAAAGGAAGATCTCTACAGGAAGCTCCACAGGAGACAAAAATGTGAGTGGGGCCATTCTCAGAAGGGCGGGTAGGGGTAGGGGTCGGGGGCAGTTTGCAGGAAGCTTTGTTTTAATAAGTGAATTCTCCATCCCCAAAGAGCTGGTCTGCAGACCTGGAAGTCATAAAAGGGACCAGTGATGTGCTGGATGTGGGTTGTGTCCTGTCTTAGGGCTTTCTGACTCTACCCCTGTCTTCTGCCTTCATGCTAACTGACTTTTATGAAAGTGGCCAGGGGCAAGTGCTTATGCTAGAGCAGAACCCTGGCATGGAGTTTGTCCTGAAACTATAAGATCTGGCCAAATGTATGGTCCTATGTATAAAGATTATGGTGAGTTAACAGAGCAGAGACTCTCCTAAGTGGATCGTGTTCACTGGCTTACTCAGTATTACCAAACACTTCTGAAAAAGACGTAATTCTGTAACTCAACTGAAAAACTGAATCTCTAAATGGTTAAGAGAACTTACCAAGATCATGAATCTAGTTCAAGGTCTCCTAGGTATCGGAGCTAAGACTTTAAGCAAAATGTAACTGACTCTAAATGGCAGGCTTTTTTCCTCATCTTTCTCATCCCTTTAATATTCTCCATCCATCTGGAAAGACTAACAGGGACCAGCTAGGCAGGTGAAGAAAATACTCAAAGTTGCTGCCAGTTCTAGAAAAGAGCATGTGTTTGGGTTTGCTGCTACCCCTCAGCTCTTATTTTCCAGACATTTACAACTGGTTTCGCAGGAAAGAAAATTTCAGGTTGTCTCCTGTCATAGCCCCAAATTGGACATCAACTAGCAAACTGTTGGAGATATTGATAATGGTAATGTGACTCCAGGGCCACCAGATCTTCTGATGTGATGAGAGAAACCAGAGATCTAGAGTGTCTGGTGTATCTTTTGACATTTAATTGCTGACAAGTAAGTCAAACAAATAAAATGGCTTATAATTGAAGCCAAACCATCTTGTGGACCAGGCCTACGTTTGGTGCCAATTTTAAACCTCTGGCACAGAATGAGAGTGTACCACCAAGTCTGCTAAGCAGCATCTAGTGAGCAGTAGAGTCTTGATTAGTATGTCTTATTCACCCACTGCATTTAAATGCCGAAAATTGCTTTGAGTTTCATATCTTCACATCGTCTCCCTTATAAATAAGATATATTTATAAAGATTTATTTATTTTTATTTTAGAAAAAAATATATAGCATAGAAGATTCAAAGAATATAAAAAGTAAAAACAGAAAGTCACCCCAAATCCTATAACCTTGAGCTCAATTTTGATCATTGACCATTGATCAAAATATTGATCATTCTCTTTTTTTAAAAAAAATTATCAACCACATTCATATATTTAGTCCTTAGGATTAAATTTATATATTTACATATTTATATATTTTATTTATATATATTTATTTAAAAATCCAAGGATTTTTTTCTCTCAGATTTTCTTTTTGTTTATATTCTCCATTTTGAGGACATAAATTTTCCTTATATTCTTACACCTTTTTCCTCCATAGTTACTTTTTTCCAGACTTATTTAGGTGTAACTAATAAATAAAAATTGTATATATTTAAAGTGTACAACTTGATTTTTTGATATACACATACATTGTAAAATGATTGCCACAATGTAGCTAACATATCCATCACCTCACATATTTATATTTTTGTGATGAGAAGATTTAAAATCTACTCTTCTAGCAAAGTTCAAATATGTACTACATTATTAAGGATAGTACCATGCTGTACATTAGATCTCTAGAACTTATTTTATAACTAAAAATTTGTACTCTTTGGCTAATATCTCCCCTTTTTTCCCATCCCCAGTCCCTGATAACCACCTTTATATTCTGTTTCTATGTATTCAACTTTTTTCGATTGGCTGATCTCCTTTTCAATCACAAGGTAGGCATATCCTGAAATAAAGAACTCCATTTAAAAAAATCCATGTAGAAAGGAGATCATACAGTATTTCTTTCTGTAACTGGCTTGTTTCATTTAGCATAATTTTTCTGGGTTCATCCATGTTGTCACAAGCGTCATGATTTCCTTCTTGAGGCCAAATAATTTTTCATTTCATATGTATTTTCTTCATTAACCTGTCAATGGACACATAGGTGGTTTCTGTATCTTCACTATTGTGAATGACGTTGCAATAAATAGGTGACTACAGCTATCCCTTCAAGATAGTGATTTTATTTCCTATGGACATATACCTAGAAGTAGAATTACTGAATGATGTGATAGTTCTATTTTTAAATTTGCTGAACCTCCATACTGTTTTCCATAATGACTGTACCAATTTACATTCCTACCAAGAGTGTATGAGGGTGTTCCTTTTTCTCCATATCCTTACCAAAACTTGTCTTTTGTCTTTTAGATAATATCCATCATAACAGTTATAAGGTGATAATTGCCTTGCAGTTTTATTTTTGCATTTCCCTGATTAGTGATGTTGAGCACCTTTTCATATTTCTTTAGCCATTTGTATGTCATCTTTGAAAAAAATGTCTATTCAATTTCTTTGCCCACATCTTAATCAAGTTATTTGGTGCTTGCTAATTGACTTTGTTATATATTTTGGATATTAACTCCTTCTCAGATATATGGTTTGTAAACACTTTCTACCCCTCCATGATTGTCCTTTCATTTTGTTGACTGTTTCCTTTGCTATCCAGAAACTTTCTAGTTTGATGTAGTCCCATTTGTCTATCTTTCCTTTTGTTGCCTGTGCTTTTGATTTTACAATACATCCAAAAAATCATTGCCACCACTGACATCTTGGAGCTTTCTTCCTATGTTTTCTTCCAGCTGAGTGTCCTTAAAATAACTGTTTTAAATTCTTTGTCAGACAATTCATGGATCTGTTTCTTTGGGGGTTGGACACTAGGAGTTTATTGTATTCCTGTGTTTTCCTGATCCTTTATGATCCCTCTGATCTTGCACAAGTGTCTACACATTTGGAGTAGTAGTCATCTCTACCAGACTTCATGGATTGGCTTTGGTAGGGAAAGACTTTAACCTGTGTCCAGGGGGTGGCAGTAGGGAGGTTTGCTAGAGTGTGCTGTGACATCTGGCATCAAGTGTGAGGTAAGTAGTGTCTCTGGGTCTAAGGAATATGGTGCCTCATTGGCTTGGGTAGCTGGGGTCCACAACATCCACGATTGCCTAGTCCTTGGCAGTGGGAGCTGTAGGCAGTCCTCAGTAGTGATGGGAGGAGGAGTCATAAGTGGCTCATAGGCAGGCTTCCTGATGGTAGTCCTAAGAGAAGCTAATAGGGTTTGTAGCATCTCTTCACTGTGTCCAGCCTCTCCCAGCTACTCAGTAGTAAGAGACTAGGGCTGGAGATGGTGAGGGCTTGGATAGTAGTGTACGCGTCACATGGCTGCAGGGTCAAGCTACATGCTCAGGGTGGTGAGAGCTAAAGCTCTCTCAGATCTTTTCTATAGATATTCCAATTTCACACCTCTTGTTTCTTCTTGGGGGGCATTCTTAAGATTATGTGCCCTTTCTCCAACCTGCAAAAGCCTGGCTAAGTGCTCAAAATGTTCTGCTTATTTTCCCTAGAAATGTTCACGTTTGTGTGCCTTTGTCCAATTCTATTGGGTTGAACCAGCTGTCTTTGTGAGAAGCTCACACCCTGCAGAGGTGCCCTTGGGGAGCCGGCCTGAGGTGTGGGGTGGGGTGAGATTCTGAGTGTTTGAGATGCCTGTGGACAAGTTGGGAGGAGGAGTCATAAGTGGCTCATAGGCTTCCTGATGGAGCCCTAAGAGAAGCTAATAGGGTTTGTAGCATCTCTTCACTGTGTTCCAGCCTCTTCCAACTACTCGGCAGTGTCAGACCACCTCAGTACTCTTGGAGGGGCAAGAAAAAAATGAGTATTTGGGGAAGAATCCCACATGGCTGGGGGAGTTACATACTCACTCAATCGTATTTTCACTTTCTCTCATGGAGGAAACTGTGGGCTAAGGGCCCCAGCCCTGAGTTATGCTGCCTTGAGGAAAGTTTGACTTCGGTGATGTGAAAATTTCCTTCTTATCCTGTCTAATGCATTTATTCTTGAAATTTTTGCTCAAATAGTGTGCTGGAACTTCTCTGTTGGACTCCCACAAAGGTACTCCCATTCATAGGCAGTTGGTAAAATCGATACTTTTGTGCAGGGTATATAGTAGAAATCTTGTATTCCACCGTCTTGTTGACATCACTGCAGTCTCTTTCATAGCTGTTTTCTCAAATTTCCTTAGACATTTTCTTCCACATATATAATGTTTATTATATGTGTGTATGTGTATATATAATGTTTGTTATAAAATTCTTATCTCTTAATTCCAAAAGCTAGGTCATACGTAAGTATGCTTCCATTGAATTTTTTCTTTAAATTTTTATTTTGAACTGACAATTGTGCATATTTTAGGGGTGCCGTGTGATGTTTTGGTATGTTTACATTGTGGAATGACTAAATCAACCTAATTAACAAATCCATCACCTTGCATACTTACATTTTTGTGTGTATATATTAAAATAAAAAAGCTTCTGCACAGCAAAAGAAACAGTTGAGTGAAGAGATAACCCATGGATTGGGAGAAAATACATGCAAACCATATGTCTGATAAGGGGCTAATATCCAAAATATATAAGGAACTCAAAAACTCAATAGCAAAAAAAAACCCAATTAAAAAGTGGGCAAAGAACTTAAAGACTTCTTTTCTTCTTGATTAGCAATCATGATTTTCTACTGCTTTGAATCTCAACTTTTTAATTGTATGCCAAATATCATATATAAAAACAATGAGAAAGAAGTATTATTCCTCCTTGCAAGGACTTGTCCTTCTCTTTGCTGGGCTTCTTAGGCTGTTCAGATGTGCTAGATCAGGACAAAGCAGCCACTGTAGTCTTGGAGGTGGGAATCGGGCCCATCTCCACTAGGGAAAGCTGGATCTATCACATCCCAGTGCCCTACCCTAGCCCTGGTGCAGCTGTTAACAGCTAGCTGGTTTTGACTTATTCCTTCCAAGTTCTGAATTCTTGGGTTCCTTCTTCTGCCTGCTCTTACCCCAGGGATGAAAACATCTTTGGGTATCTGCTCACTAAGGAAGGGCTTATTCCTTTCTGGGAGTTCATTTATTTAGATTCATTTTTGCATCATAGCTATATAGACATATATATATGTCTATATATAGCTATATAGACATATATATATATCACATATATTAGTGATTTTCTTGTTACAGTGGAAATGCAAACTTATATATCCTCAGTAGAAATGAAACTCTCTCTACAATGAAGAATTTTATCCCATATATCATTTCATTTACCTTAAGTAACTCATTAAATGGTTAGGATTTCACTAGTGGTATGCAAAAACAAGAGAAGAGATAGGTGTGAAATTCATGATTATAGTCAAAGATGTAATAGCTACTTTGAGCCAAACACATATCAGGAAACAGCCCCTGAACTCAAGAACCATTACCTAAGAGGCAACTTGATGTGAAATGAAGCGTTATAACTGAAGGCTATATAAAATGCTGTGGAACCACAAAAGGAGAAAGTAGTAAGTCCTTGCTGCTGAGATAAATAGGATGGAAAAATGAGCATGTAAGGTTAAGAGATTGGCATATTCTGTATGGATAAATTGGTTTACTCAAGCTTCTTCTTTTAAAGCAGCATGATAAATATCATTACACCTATATCTTTGCGGTGAATGGGTACGAAGTAAAAATCCTTTATTTCTATGGTACTTGTACTATACATATGAAAACGGGGTGAAACTGTTTTTACATCTCACTTTTTTCCATATCCTGCATTTCTTCTACCCTGTACTCACGCTCTCAGGTAGTGAACAAGCAAACAAATATTTCATGAGGAAAAAATTCCAAGACCTGTCGGAACAGGGCGCTTTTACAGGAATCAATTACAAATTCTACTGTGAAGTTACAGGAGATGTTTTCTACACACTTGAATTATCAATTGACTCCACAGCCTCTTCAACAGAGAATCTTAATGTGTTCCTGGTGGGAGATGGAGCGTCTGGGAAATCCATGGTCATAACAACAGCAGTACTAGAGTGGACAGAA